>JABBOT010000008.1:23643950-23921462 GCA_016165875.1 Acanthopleura granulata
GGCACGTCGGTCATTACGCCGTGCTGCTGCGCTAACAACCGCGGCCAAGGGGGCCGCTATATGCTATACAATGTTCTCCATAATTTCTTGTGAACAATAAAAAAAGTGCGATGACAGTTAACACCAAACTTTTAACAAAAAAAAAACCGACAGAGGAAATCAAACTTTCGTAGCTTTAACTTTAAAAAAAAGAATGTCAATAGCCTAAAAATTATATTTATCTATAACATTCAGGCATCACAAAAATCCAGTTGATGTCGCTTAACCATGTATTTTCTTTTCACTTCATTCAGTCTACATCATAACATGTACAAATAATGTACTAGTAAAATCAAATGGGAGATCTCACGTGGGTAATCCTAACTGACGGCATGCAACTTTTGCAGACGCATTTGTAAAGCCCGTGCTGCAGATTGTACCCCAAACCCCGAACAATGCAACCTCCAGTCTTCCAGAGGCACTATTTCCGTTTACTAGGCGGAGGGAATAGTCCTGCAGAGCTGAACTCCCTGTGTGGAATAAACGTCAGTGAAGTGAAGAGAGGTATATCAAATATTTAGACGGTTATTGTGCCTATTGAAAATGCCATTCAATGCTTGTGACTGGATTAAGTTGTAACGTTATTGGAACAACAATGGAATATTGCGTATACAGTATTTTTACACACACCATTCGTCCAACACTAGCTGTTAAAACCAACTGCTGTGAAACCGTGAAAAACCCCATGACAGTCCCTACATAACGTTTTCCAAATAAATCTTATTCAAACCATAAAATGAATAATGCATTCACTTGTGAACCGATAAGATCTTATAGGCAGCAACAAAACGTACCACAAATCACTCTAAGTTTGTGAGGTCCTACACAATATGTGTTTATATCCATTGAGGTATAATTGCAGTCCAACATGTGCTGCTCATCTCCTTGACAATCAAGGCCATTCAGATAGGTCCATTCGTTGTAAGAATCCATGACGTACTCTGGCAGGAAGTTAACTCGTCCTCTAAAAGATATCCGGAAAAAAATTAAAAGAATAAGACAAGAAACATTTCAACATTCAACATCACAATGTTAAAAGAATTCCTTGCGTTTCTCTTAAACCAAATTTCTGTTGTTTCCAGGCTGGGTGTTTTCAGATCTAAACTTCCCCGTCTACCATCCCTGAATTAAGCCAACCCGATGACGATACTGATAACCTTATAATTCATCTTAAAAGCAACATTATATTAAAATGGTACCAGAATAATCTTCGACAGAATGTGACATTACAGTTTTGTAACCTTTACCAAAATTTTATCAGTGTATCAAATGTCAAGCTGTAATCATTATTTGAACAGAGCTGCAATGAAACAGCCACAATGAAACATATCTCTCAGCCTCTGCCCAGCTTTCTCCTGCCATAATGATGGTCGCTGTCGTACTAGTGAAATACTCTAGAGTACAACGTATAACGCCAATCAATATATATAAAAATAATGGCTGTGTGATGGAATTTTAAGTGCATATCTTAAGATGGCTATGGAAAACTCATTGACAGATCTTGCAAGACTATGCTCTTAACATTGCACTAAAACGTTCTTCACTGTTAGGAGAAATCTTCAACAGTAACGTCACGAAATGTACAAACGTGGGCAGCCCCATGGTCCTGCAGGCTACAATAGCCGTCCGTAGTGACCGTGTTTGGTGCAGATGCCTCCTGTTCCGTACTGGTCTTTGAATCGGACGGATCCAGCGTCGAGAGACTCCAGTCCTATGAGATCAACGGTTGTTGTTCTTTTGTCTACAGCGAATAAAAAAAGGCAACCATTATTTCCATTAAAGTCATACTAAATTCCTCATATCATAGAGCAAGATAATACCTAAACATAACTATTTTGCGAATGACAAGAGCTTTAGGATGAAGAAGTTAATCCATAATTGCACATTTAGTTTATGAATTTCATCTGTGTGAAGTGGAAGAGAAATACCTGGAAAGGGGCAGAAAATATGAACCACGTAAGTACACAGGGAGTCAATTTCTCCAAAGATGCCAGTATTACAGTCTCTTAGATGATCTTCATCACCGTGACATTCATTGTGACAACTTCAACCGCATACTGTCGGGTCCTCCGTGTCTCAGTCGGTTAGCGCGCTAGCGCAATGCAATGATCCAGGAGCCTCCCACCAATGCGGTCACTGTGAGTTCAAATCCAGCTAATGCTGGATTCCTCTGCGGCCGTACGTGGGTAGGTCTGCCAGCAACCTGCGGATGGTCGTGGGTTTCCCTCCAGATCTTTCACGATTTTTTTTGCAGGCTTGTACTGCTGAATCTCACGCCCTTGTGTTTATAATGGTTATCACACCCATCTGGATCCCGGTTTCCTCCCACCATAATCCTGGCCGCCGTCTTGAGTACGGCGTAAAACACCAATCAAATAAGTAAATAAATCAACCGCATACCGGGGTAGCCCTTGGGTCATTCTGCAGTAGATTTGTCACTGTGAGCAGGTTGAAAATCAGGTTGACCGACTTGGGAGTTGATTTCCCGTCTTGTTGCACGAGGATCCATAAGAAACTTAGAGAGTATAGAATAGGGTGTTTGATGAAATATATTTAACACACTAGTGCAGTAATAAAATTGTCACCTTTGACTGAAATCAACAAACAGGATCTAACAGTTGCTTCAAGGCGAGATATGTATACACCATATGTACGACCCATCAGTATTCTGCTATCCAAGTAGGGGAAAATCAAAATATCAAAATCGAAACTGTCGTAAACTTAGTGACAAAATTTCCCACAAGCCAAATAAGTGTTATTAAAATAAGCATGGGCGTACACATTAAAACAGCAAGTAAATGTGAGTTTAAAAACTATATTAGACCTGCGCGCAAAAACTAGAACTATGGTAAACCTATCTTGTATCTTATATTAGAGGTGGAATTTAGTTCAAAATATACCTCTGCAAACAGGAAAAAACATCATCAATAAGGTGTTGAAGTGTTAAAAACCTAAATGGCATGGAATGTGTTAACAGTTTACGTGCTAATGCGTTCAATCAGCAACATCGGCATTGATATAAAAACACACAGCTATTAATACGTTAACATATGTGTTAATTAAAAGTGGCCTTCACCGAATGTCAGATTGTGCAAACGGCCACAGACAAGTGGCCTTCAGCGAATGTTAGATTGCACAAAAGGCCACAGGAACATGGTCGATCACTTGTACATATATTGTCGCCACTTCCTCAAGAATATTGACAAACTTTTTAATTCAGTAAGTAAACAAATACAAGTAGATTTAAAGGTCAACGAAAAGTATACGATATCTTTCAGAAACAACTCACACAATATTTGGGTACTGATCAAGATTCCTCATTGGCTGAAATATAAATGTGTTTCCATTTAAAGATACTCGGTTTTGACTCTATATTTGCATTGCATCTATGTATACCTTAATAACTATTTATTTCCACACAACAGCCAGTTATTTCCATACTACATCTCCTTATTCATATCCACTCTAAGCCACTTATTTTCCCCACGACAGTCACTTATGTACACGAAGAAGCCACTTATTTGACCCACAACAGCCGCTTACTTCCCCTACAACAACCGCTTATTTACACTCTACAGTGAACAAGTCCTATAAATACATGTAAACAGTACTGTGCCTAACTTTATTTCCCCACCCAGCCATGCTAGCACAAGCTTTCACATGTGTATATAGCCAATTAGCCATTAATATCATATAAAAAATGTGTAAATTGTCGTTAACATATACATGAAGTTATGGAAAATCGACCAATGGCACCAAAACGGTAAAAAACTAGCTTCAGTTCGAATGACAAGCTAAGCAATATTTTTTATTTATTTTGTCTGTATCTGTACGACGGTGCAGCCAAACTGATCAGTGCGTTTATGTAGCCACTACTCGTTTATCAGAGGCTGTAAGGAGAGCGACCCTTTGAACGAGTGAGCCATCGCGGTTCTCGACCGATGATATTTACAACCGCTTTCGATCTCAATGTATTACGTCAGTCATCACGACAGCATGGAAAATTCATTATGGCCTCCAGCCGACTTCATACATCGCTTCTAACCAATGCATTCACGCATGTGATGAAATGTATGCCCATGTACATGTAGACTTGTAATGATTAAGTATGTCAAACCGTTACAAAAGGAAAGCACATGTTCATGTCTATAATTCTTCCAGACATTATATAGCTATCATTGCCATGTAGCGGCTATTAAGCAGAGTGTTCATGGTTACCTAATTTGTATAAATTAGTTCTATGCTAAGAACCTATACATGCTTGATGTCCCACTACACCGTCATTAATATGCTTACATTAATCAGTGATGGAGTGCAGTATACGGTATAACGTAACTTTGCTCCGGCATGCACCCGTTTCCTTTTGCCTGGACCGTGCATAATTGAGAGAAACGATCGAACTCCTGTCCACAATGGTACCACAAATTATATTTTATAATAAAGAAACGGAAATAATCCATTTTATATATGCCATTCTTCATCATAAATAATAATTACCGCATCTTGTTTGAAGAAATCAGTTTGTTGTGTTATGTTTCGTCACAGGGACATGTAGCTTTAAATTTACAAAAAATGGACGAAACATGTACACTTTCCATAATGAAACTTCTTAGGATTATATCTACTTCCGATGTCAACATTTACAATATCAAAATGGGAAATACTTTTAGCTAACAGTTTCATGTTAGAAATAATTCAATTACCTAAATGGTGTTCTTTCTTTCTTGCAGAATATATGCGTTCTAAAATAACCACAATTTGGGAAAAGGAATACACTGATACGATGTCTATCATTGTGGCTTCGTTATACAACCCTGATCAGCCAGATTCTCTGTCTTACCTGGTGCATGTTTGTGATGCTGTATATATGATTCAAAAGCATTGATAAGCTGGACGCAAGTGTACAAACAAAGGGAAACGACTCTGTGTGCTAGGTAGGCCAACCTGTTAATATACCTGTCGTACTACATCGCCGCGCTGAAGTCACGATACTGGACAACCCATCTACGTGTAGAGGGGCCGCCGTGGTTCAGTCGGTTAGCGCACCAGCGCAGCGCATTGACCCAGAAAGCCTCCCACCAATGCGATCGCTGTGAGTTCAAGTCCAGCTCATACTGGTCCTCCTCTCCGGCCGCACGTGGCAAGGTCTGCCAGCAACCTGTGGATGATATTGGGTTACCCCCGGGCTTTCTCCACGATGTAGCCGCTGGCTTATAGACTCAGGCACGCTGTTTTAATATTTCCTTTTCGCCAATATAGGGTCTTATCATTTATAATGACATCCATGCACTCGGAAAGGACGTTAAAAGGCATATAAATCTGATTAGGCCTTGAGAATATCTGTCTGTGTCAGTAGTAGAATAGGTCCATGGAGGCGAAGTGATAGAAAACTTGGAAATTGTTGGACTTTCTCTATGTTAAAGTCACTGTATATAAAGACTCGCATCGAGTACAACTGTGGTATTGATTTTAACAGAAGCAAGCGTATATAGGTCCCAAGTAGCGGACTGTAGGCAACAACCCACCAGGGTAGTGTAAAGATGACCACAAAACCAATGTAGACATGAGTGTGGATATGGGGTTAGAGACCAATGTAGACATGAGTTTAGGAAACAGTGTAGACGAGAATGTAGAGACTAATGTAGACACCAGTGCAGACATCAGTGTAGGCAACATTGTGGAGAGCAATGTAGACATTGATCTAGACACCTGCGTGACCATAGACTTTCACTGATGTCTAGTTTTGAATGAGGCGTCTTGCAGCAATAACAATTATGTCACTTAAATCTCGAAACATTCTTCGAACACGAACTTTGTTCATGGATTAAAAATCATTGTCGATGTGTGTGTGAGAGGTTTTTATCATCGTTTATTATCGTATACAATAAGAAATGTGCATATCTGTACGCCAAAGGTTGGAAATTGTGTCAAAACTTGCAACAGGTATGTGGTTTATCACGGGCACTTCGATGTCCCTCACCATAAGCCTAAAACTGACTGTCCGCGCATAAGAAACACTCTTGAACAGTATTGCTTTGAACAGCAATCATTCAATGAAGAAATCAATAAACCCATCGGTAATTCAATCAACTTAACCTGTAAGAATTGATGCGATAAAGGAGGGTACATATTTATAACAAAAAACCCAAACTCTTCGTTTTCAAAATAGGCAAATTATGAAAACGTTTCTTAGATTGGAACAAGTGGCCTATATCGAACAATTTTAGCTCTGGGAATTTGATTCTTTTGCCTACACTTCCTGTTATGTACCTTATCGACCGATAAATTGGATTTAAAAAAAAAATTAAATGTTTATGTCGGGAGAAGATTGAGTTTTCAACGTACGTATGTATGTATGTACTTATGTCAAAATTTCAAATTTAGGAATGTCATATTCCTAAATTCTTAATAAATTCTGTCGCAAGTAAAAGAATCCACTCATGGTACTTCGGCTCTGGCTTTAAATCAGAGTTGTTTTTATGTACTTTGTAAAGGGGCGGTGATTTACACTTTGGATACTCCTGCGACCTTCACCCATAAAACTGGCCACCGATGGTCATATCAGTGAACAACTTCTTGAGTAAACAAATGAAGTAAATGAATGAAACGAATCATTTCCACTCGGAGACCTATCGACATGTAAATGTATCCCTTGTGTCCAGCTTCAGGGCAATACCCCCAAAAGATCACCTCAGTTGTGCCTTCAGGGAATTGGCTGGATCATGATGCGAAACAACTAGAAGACAAAGCAGGCGAGGTAAAAAACATCCAAAATCGATTAGCATGTTGTGTTGTCCGTGGTGTATTACCTCCGGAATGTAATTTATTTTGTAGCCAAAGGCTTTTACCCAAAACTGTATTAAATCAAGCAGCCTCAAGAAGGTCAACCCTCTTTACACAACTCCCAGTGCAATCAGTGCATCGCGTGAACGAGGAAAAAATGCAGTGTTGTACAAAAGTGATTAGCTTTCATTTCTTTGATGTAATTATAAACGCGTTAATAGCGCAGAGCCGAACACCTGCCCGTGTGAAAATTGAGATATTATTAATTTGTATAAAAGCCTACAGCCATGTAAACACTTGAAGAAACTGCAAATCTGTTTTAAGAATTTGTTTTTGCTCTGGGATAAATTCTCTGGTTCTTTAGGCTTGCTTATTTTTTTAATCATCTCAGCATTTTCTCATGATCTTTTATATTCCCTTACCAAAATAGTTTTGTGAAGAATTCACATGTTCCTGAATATTCCAGTGATTTATTTATTGATAGGGATTTCACGCCGTACTCAAGAATATTTCACTTATACGCCGGCGGCCAGCATTATGATGGTAGGAAATCGGGAGAAACCCGCGACCATGAATAATCCAATGAAATTTCCAGGCTAAAGGGTTTGCCGTTTTCTTCAAGCGTCTACTTTGCATAGAATTCTGTACCGAAAGTTCCTTTCTTATTGCCAGTTGTATACGATAATAAACGATGACAGAAACCTCTCACACACATTGACAATGATTTTTAATCCATGAATAAAGCTCGAGTTCGAAGAATGTGTCTAGATTTAAGTGACTGATAATTGCTTTCATCTATTAAATCTTAACGCATTGCAATTTATAGATTTATAGATATGTGGTCTTGTATGAATATTAGACTGTGCAAACTGCAACAGGAGCCTTGTTGACCGTTTATGCTACCATCAAGGGCCCACAAAGAGTGAGTGAATCTACAAATTACTTGTCCAAGGTCGGAGTTGAACCTACACACCGGAAAGGATACAAACACGTTTGTAACTGCCTACATAAGCTTACCTTACTATTTGAAACAAACAAACAAACACTGGACGTCAGCGAATTTTTACAATATGTTTATTTATTGCTTTGATGTTGTCCGACGTTGTCAGGAATATATCAGTTATGACGTTTTAAACACGACTACTGCAAATCTGCACATCCACATGCCTTTGATGTGTTACAACAAAAATCACACAAGTTGTGTACTGTTGATAAGTGAAGCCTCCCCTCATGATTTAAAATCATGACAACCACGATATGGACTAATATATCTCCCAAGTCATTCAGTGTTAGCAACAGGCCGAGGGAGTTAGCGCGCTGATGCAGCCTAATGACCCAGGTGCCTCTCAACAATGCGATCGCTGTGAGTTCAAGTCTAGCTTACAAGGGCTTCCTCTTCGGTTGTACGTGGAAAGGTCCGCCAGCAATCTGCGGATAGTCCGCATGGGATTCCGCCCAGCTCTGTCCGGTTTCCTTCCAACCATAATGCTAGCCGCCGTCTTGGGTATTGCGTAAAACACCAAACAAATAAATAAATAAAAAGATACCACACATTTAGTTTTTACTGTGCAGTGCAGGCTTATAAATGGGAGTCGTTGGCCAGTCATGCAAAACCTGGCCAGGTACTTGACCCCTCCTCTTATCCCTCCTCTAGATCCTCACTCACTCCTCCCATGAACAGAAAATCTGTCAACATGACCGGTAGTTTTTGAATTCGAGCACACAATGTCAAAGCTCTGTCTTTCTCCGTGCGTATTTGATAACGCAGTTCTGTTCGTATACTAATGAATGTCCAACATATCTACTAATTGACTGAACTGACAACTGTCCCCCTGAACATGCTCCTCCGTAGAAACCATTACATATGATCTGACCCCACGAACTTTGAGAGCCGGAAATGTGTCGGGAACTTGGCAACCACTTCGGCACTGCTGGCTGGATTACAACTGTATCATACATGTGAATGAGTGATTGCTTCATCGGACATTGGAGATAGCCAACATATGTTTGCGATAAGATTGCAGGGCACATATACAGGTCCGTCCTTGACCTTCCAGTGAGTTGCGTGCATTACCAGAATTAAACAGCCTATAAATATCAAAATACACGCGAGAGTTTAATTGCGGCGAGTAAAGACAGATTTGTTTTAGTAATTCACTTATTTAAGCATTTGTTTTAGAAGAAAAGTCTCGGAAGCAGGAAATTATGTTTACAGACCCATTAAATGCCAGGTCAGCGAACTATGCATGACCTGGGGTCATGTTCACAGAATGTTGCCTAACGTCATAACGCCATAGTCACACATAATTTCTATATATGATTTTGGCCAGTACATTAGGGAGAGCAAAAAGCGGAGTAAACCGTCCAAACTATCTAAGGAAAGTTATACAAGCCAACGTTTGCGCATGTGACGACCGATCTTCTTGTAGGAAAACAAGAACAACTATCATCAACCATTTGTTGCCATTTGGGTACCGAGAAGGAAAGTCCTTTTCGACAATGGTACCGAAAGCCAAGTACTTAAACTAATTTTAACTTACCAGCATGCATTTGGATGCGCGAAATATTCTCAGATATATATATTACCCTAAAAATCTGTGTAGAAAAAAGAAATAAGTCAAAAGCGTACCGCTGCCAGTGTCAACCTAACCCAGTAATATTCAGTGATGGCAGTTATCAACCACTAATATAAGCCAAACTGTTGTTTGCGTGCTTCAAAGCTTTTCGTCGTATAACGAACACCATCCTGCATCAAAGCTTTAAAGCTTATCGTTTTAGCCTTGTCAAGTTATGTGCCTACCACTGATAATCCTGCTTTACTTTCATGTTTATTTCTAACAGAAATACCCCCCCCCCCCCCATTTCCATCACAATGCTTTACTGGCGAATGCTTTCTAATCACGTTTTCATGATTACCCCTCTGGAGTAATAGACTCACAAGTTAAGCCTTTTGTAGAAACAGAAAGCAAAGAGCACGGGACACAGGCTCTCGGAGCTAATATTCCCCATCAAATTAGTACCTGTGCCCATTAAGAAACCTTTCGTATCGTTTCAGTTCCACTCCCCGGTTGGTTTATATCAAGTAATCAGAATAGATAAACTGAATGAATCCTTACAAAGAACTACGGCCAAGACGTTCATCTGTATTTCAGTTCAGGGCTTTGATCCATTATGACACATTCAGGTATAATGTAGCCTTGTTGGACGTTTGTCTGTAGTGGCCTTGTAATGGGAAGTAAACAATGGGATCAAGATAAAACCTTGAGAGGAGATCTTTAAATAGATGTAACCAGTGCATATATGATAAGCCTTGTGTTGTTTCTATTAGAGGCTGGTCAATAGCTAGTGTTTGTGTAAGGGCTGTTTGGACAGCATTGGATTACTTAATAAATTTCAAGAATACTATAAAGTGGAAAAATGTACTGCAGAAGGGTCAGGGATAGAGACACCATTAATGACATATGGAAAAATTTCCATTACTATTTTTGGAATGATTCGCAAAGTTTTACATGTCTGGTGTTACTAGAATTATGACAAACTGCTTGCAAACGGATCTGTTCAGAGGGAAAGACAACAATATAGATGTGTATGTATGTAGTCATGAAGCAACCCACCTGGGGTTGAAAATGCATACTTTTGGGGACATAGTACGACAGAGACATCACAGCTCAAATTAACTGAATACGAGCTTGTCGAGAAAATGTCACGCGCTGCCATGTTATCCATTTTAACCAATCAAATGCGAGTAAAGATTAACTTCTGTAACCTACGGACATGTTTGCCTATCGGCCTGATGTTGCGAGAGCTTTGTCCTTTTGTACTATAGTGTGTAGAGAATACTACATACGAGGCCCATATCTCGCCTGTTGAGTTACGGATTTAAATCAGGAGTTTAATGAGGTACTTACTAAAGGTGCTGTGGTTTGCTTCTAACAATCTGGTTTCCTCCAACCAGAAATATGATGGCCGATGTACAAATGGAAATCCAGAGTTCGGCGTTAACCACGGATCAGATGAAGGCATAATGTCAAAACACTGAGACAGCCATCGTGTCTTAATGCCTCTCAGCACTGGTCAGAATCGTCTCTACTGGCTGGCGCCAAATCATACATCAAGATCCCTCAGTTCAACCCGAGTGCACAAACCAATATACAGGTAATACAAATGATCACCATTGTTTTCTTTCAGTTGATGCCATGTAAACAGCCATAGTATAGGTAAGCCTCTGTAAGCTGTATAGGAGATGTTAGTTTTCCTTAAACTGTAAAACGATACTTGCCCTTACCCCAGCCAAAGTGTTATCAAATGGATGGGTTAATCCTGTCTCATAACTTCTTTGGCATGAATGCCCTCACTTGCTGCAGTTTTTAATCGCTGAGATTGATTTGAAATGACCAAATAACAGAATCAAATAAGCTGTACTTGTGGCTTTTTTTTCTTGAATTTGTCGGGTGAATTTCTTAAAACGTTTAACACTTTAAACGAGGCATGCGCTGTCACTGCCCCTTTTCCAGGCTTGCTGTAACAAAACATTGGGGGGGGGGGGATGAAGCTGCATTTCCATTTTACTTCCGGTTATCTTTGCCCAAAGATGGTTTACCAATGTCCCCGCCTTAAAAGCCTCAGCGTGATGTCAGGAAATCTGAACTTCCGCATAAACCTGTTGAAAAGGTAGAAAACCATGTAGAATCCCAGATCAAGGCTAAGCAGTGTTTGTTTAGCCAGTGCGGCATCGCCCACAATCATTTACTCTCCGGGATTTTTGTATAGTGGATATTTACTGAGAACTGTAGTGTCACATGAGACAGTCAATCAGGACACACCACAACCGTGTGTTCAAACACTGTTCAGATTTGTTTTATACGGGAAAACCGCGGTCGGCTTAATAACGAGGAATCTTATGTAAACGAACTAACGGTAATGCCATACGTGCGGTCATAATTACAATAATGTACAATATTTGCAAAACGAGATAATTCGATTTCGTTGGTAATTTAAGATTGTTAATTTCGCTAACAGTTAATGAGCATGAGTGCATGTAACATCATTTTTGGTTGACCGAGTATCTAAGACTCCATAGAAGTTAGTGGAGCTATTGATGATATCTGTAATTAAGCTTTCCTTACAACTGATGTCTCTGACATCATTCATCCATTTGTTCTGGATTTTACGATTTCTCCCGTCACAGCCGTGTTGATGATATTGGTCATTCTTCTTGCATTTGTCCAGTGTCGAACACCATTCATGTTCCTCGTTTCAAACCCAGGCTTCTGTTATTCAGGATTACTTATTTCACTTCTTTTCATTGCCAAATACAATTCTTGCATCTCTATTGAATGTATAACACTTCCACTATAATGGATTGTTGATGGTTTCAACAGTTTCTATTCCACACAGCTACTGGCTAATACTTTTCCAATATTTCCTTTGAATAGCTGATATTTTTAATGTGATCAGATAATGACAATATCTGTAATTTGTCCTTCTTATATCTGGTGACTATTACTTTCACGATTATGCGTTACTGGAGATACCACTAATTTTGCTCCGAAATTTTTGTTGTTTAATATCGCAGTCATACTACAGCATAGCTTAGGTTATTTCCAACTCGAATCCAAACAAAGAAACGATAACTCTACATCAAACCTAATGGGATGTGTTAGCTTCAAATCCCTGAGCAGATGACAATTTTAAAAGTGACCCGTACTCTTTAGTTTAAAACGTGTTAGATAACGAATCCATTAATAGCTTGAGGCATAACGCTATACCATCTAAAAACCCCTTAACTCAGACATACAACATTAAGATCGAAAAGAAACTTAAAGGTACTATTGAGTGATGAGGGAAAATAAGCACAACTCTAAGATTTACAACTGAATCATGGGCTATGTGAGGATGAAATACGGCTTATTTCCTTCAATTTTATGCACATTTAATGGACTGGATTGGCATATTTATCACGAAGTTAATGTTCTTTTTTTAAACATAAATCTTACAGGTCTCTGTCGTTATTTTGATAGATAAAATCGGTAACAATTTCAGTTTCCATCTAGCTTTTCGTGATATTCAATAACCTTCCTGTATTTCGAAGTAAAGAAAGCCGTTTTACAGCTCTGCACTTTAGCCTTTCTCCCCAATGTAAAATTAATTTTCTCCGCGGACGTACGCTGCTAAAATAAGGCAAATCATAAATAAAAGCACTAGATGAGAACTGGTCGTAACTTCAAGGTGTACATCGCAGGGCCTTTACGCGCATAGGCTTGCATGCTATACAGTTTCGTTCTATTGCCTGGCGCCGCAGCTTCCATGTATACTTCACACTGTACCTGTTAGTTTGGAAGCTCTCAGGTTTTGCCATACGATTACTTGCAGTTCCTTACTATTTTTTAGAGCACTTGGTGACGTCTTTATAGCCACACAAACAGCTGTCTTCGGGTATAAAGTTAAACATAAACGGGCTTTCAGAATATTATGTTTATTTTTCAGGTACGTTTTTTCAAAATTGCATTTGCACTCAAGATTTTAAGGTGTTTTTCTCTTCAGGGTAATATCCCGTTATACAATTAGCTTAGTCGAGAGTGGCTTCAATGACCTAAGAGATGTGTCTTTTTCTCCTAATGCGCCTAGGGTTTTCTTTAACACTAATCAATAAGAAGCCAACATTTAAAAGAGTTAATAGAAAAACGGCACGTCGATAACATTAGTTTATTTATTTGAAACAGCTTTTAGTGAGAGATCAATTTAGCTAGTGTGACAAAGGCGATTGCACTGTTCATCTTATGAAGAAAGTTGACCGGGTCGCATAGTGTGCAAAAGATGGCAGACTTACAACGTGTTTAATCCTTTATTACATGTTCATGTACAATTTGAAATGAAAGAATGGTTATGACTTTGCGCCACTTCGGCGGTATTACAACCAGATCGTGCTTTTTGGGGTTAGTGGTATGACATTTGTGTTTTTGACTTCCGAGAAACACCCAATATGTGAAACAAGGCATTTGCTTCTTTAATGAAATCACATAGAAATGTTCTACACATACATCTAAACTGCTGTACGTCTGCTGTCCCTCTGTATCGGGTCAACATTAAACGCCTTTGGCTGGCCGAACAGCCTTGAATGTCTCAGGACTGGTCAGTAACCTGTGACCAGTGCTCCCTCTGGCTGGACTGTAGTATTACATCACGACCTTTGCGAGGCACCTGAGGTGAGGGAGTTTTCCATGGGCTTTGGTCTGTTTCATTCATTTAGAAACCTGGTCGCCGCCTTGTAAGTGAGATAAGTAAGTGAGATAAGTAAGTGGTGAAAAGGCCAGTGAGTTTTATAACAGAAGGCTCATTTAATGAATTTACCAGTATTTCACTGGTGTGTCATGCCGTACTAAAGGATATTTCCCTTATACCCTGGTGGCCAAAATTATTGTGGGAATAAACCGACTAGGTCCAGGTGTAATCCACGACCATCCGCAAGTTGCTGGGAGAAATTCCTACGCACGACCGGAGAGGAAGCCAGCATGATCAAAAGGTTTCAGAAATGAATAAGGCTCTCAGGATTGTAACAATGTATCTCGTGAGTGGTGAACCCTTACAGGACATTGTAGCTAAGACGTTCTTTGTATTTCCACACCAAAGATGTAACCGGCAGATGCTTTTGTCCAGTGGAACTGGAGCTGACGTCAAAGAGACGCGACCACGAGAAAGATCTGTTCTGTGATCAGGTACCTGATTAGTCCTTCGTTTCACTAGGATGACACCTTATTTACGAGGTCAACCCATAGGTACATGTGCGCTAATATCCCGTACTTGTAAGCTTTTTTTGGTATGTTTGCTTGGGACTGAGATTTATTTTCCACATTGTTTAGGTCAAATCACCACTACGTATCCTCACACCTAGCTAGTTCTATAGTGTGGACATGTTTGTAGTGCTGCCTCATTGGAACACCTTTCAAAGACACACGACTTCTTTCTTCCTAGTGCCAATAACATAACACTCTTCTTTAGTGGCAGGAATTACTGCAGTTCAGAGTTTCAGCTGT
Organism: Acanthopleura granulata; assembly: GCA_016165875.1. NCBI lineage: Eukaryota > Metazoa > Mollusca > Polyplacophora > Chitonida > Chitonidae > Acanthopleura > Acanthopleura granulata. The sequence continues at coordinate 23,658,806 of JABBOT010000008.1, forward strand.
TGGGCAGTGTGCTCAAAGCATAAAAGACAAGAACTTGAAGTTTACCAGAAATCAAAACTCGACATGAAATCCGACCGGTCCGCTTCTTCAAGATACCACGCCCTTCCTCGTGGAAGAAATACAACTGAAGGAACAATTATACACTTTTTCAGAAATTTTAAAGTGTCAAACATTTTTATCAGCTCGCATGATACAATTATAAACGACTTGGTTTTGGTGCACAGGTCGCGTTTGTGCTAACAGCTGCAATTAATTTCGATGAAAATAGTGCTATGTATCAAGTCTTTCATGTTAAAGTCCAGGAGTTGATTCAGAGCAGTGTTGTTTACAGCATCACTGATCCAGTGGGTGTTGGCATTATAAGGACGCATCCACAGACTTCTTACCTATACTTTCCTTGGGGAAATTTACATTTAGACTCAGACCCATTGCACCATCTCTGCATTCAGCATCAGTCTGAGCCAGAGATAAAGTGCCTGATTATAGAATCTCTGGAAACCTTGGAGTTAATGTAGGCTGTAAATTGGCGAGTGAGATAACCCATTTCTTTAATTCAGAAAAGAATCACATTGTACTATTTATGGTATCTTGAGACTGCTATTTTATTTCAGCCAAATGTCACCAACACTAATCTGTGCTGTATTTGTACCTGAGAATTGCTTAAAGAAAAAAACAAACACAACGAACTGGCCAACAAACAGGCTTCCGAATCCCTCAACTACTACATTCACCTTCTCTAAACGCATCTGAACCACGATCAGTACAAAAAGCAGGGCAATATTTCAGTACTGTTGGAGAATTTCATATGAGAACCATACAGTCAATGGCAGAGCAGTATGAAGCATATGTAGTATTGCACGCGATTCTACTGCGGGGTGATCGCGAGGTACAACGTGATTACAGTATACACCCATATACCAGTCCTGTATTTAGGGTTTCAGTACTAAGTTCTGTGTGCATGGTAACAACACGGGACATAAACTTTAAATATTTCTGGCTACTCAGTTCCACCCGCTTCCACAAGAAGGGAATTTTTCTAAATCTGGCCTCCTTGAATTGGTTTTATGCTATTTTGTGTCTGTATTAAATGTGATGACAGCACATCATTTGAGTAATTCTAGACAACGGAGTGACGTGTTATAAATATTATTATCCGTATGGCATTTATTCACAAACATCACAACAAGTTTTTTTTATGTATCTGGTGGAAAGTTGTTGATCTCTGGCATTATGTTAATAACATTTGAGCAATGTATCAATTAATATATTTTTTTCAATATTTGTAATGTCCGTCTGTGGTGAAAAGCACAAGTGTACAAATTTAGAGAGTTTAATAGATGGCTTAGTCCTGATGAGACCTTTATGAAAAACTCGAGAGAAAAGTGAAGCTTTGAGGTTTTCTATAACTTCTTCCATAACACTGTCCCTTTCACCTTTATCACCGCTACTAAATTGCTGGTAAATTGCAGTAGCTGCAAAATTTTACAAAAAGCTGATTGAATGACCCCGGCTACTAATAGAAATCTGCACGTTGTACGGTTTTGAACAAGGTTAAGAAATCTACCACCCAGATAATTTTGGCCTTTACAAGAAGGGAGGGGAAAAGTGAAAGGAGTATTTTCTGACACAGTTCACTCTCATCAGGTAATGTCTTGTTACACCATTAGAGGATATGGCCACCATCGGTCACCTTGCATCACGAAATTCAGACCTCTTGATCCCAACAACAACTCTTGACCTTCACACGGAACACACTTCTTTGTCCTCGACGCGCTGGCGTAAACTAACTTACAATCAGCTGGAAATGTAATTTCTGTTAGACCTGGGGAAGTAAAGGTCAAAGCGTTTGATGAGTGCCAGGAATAAAAAAAATAGAAGGCACAGGCGTCCACCAAACTTATTGCCCATCCTATACAACCTCTTTCGTCGTTATAGACTCTACCGACTGATTGATTTGAATATCGATTTACTGACGTTTATTCTCATTTCAAGACGATGCCTCTCCAAGATGAACACTCCAGATTGGTGAATGGTTTCAATGTCTAAAAAAATTGCGTCACGTATAGGTCACAAGTCAAATACTGACCAGTAAGGAAAAGATTTTACGTGGTGGTATCAGAAGCTATGCAGTTATACAATAGATTTCTCTTTGATTATCTGTGCGCATTTGAAAGACATAATTAGCAGAGTTTTAGGTAAATGATGTCAATGAAAATACCTAACCTTTAACTTTTTCACCCTCCATATGCTTATCACTTCTGTCCTTATTCTCTGAATACTTTTACATGTATGAAAACTCCAAAAGTCGTGAAAAACGTAATATACATGAATGTAAACACATAAAAACGCAGATACACTCACCTTCTATATAAAGTCACAAACAAATACAAACCAAGTGACACTTCATTAATATGTGCGAGTATTGGGTATATAGTGAGGCGCCATGGGAATTGGCAGTAGATGGCAGGCGCCTACCTCTGTGAGAACCAAGCAAAGCTCTGGGCATCCGATCAAGCACTTACAATGTGGAGAGAAAAATTACGAAAGGACAGGACGTGCCAGCCTTCATAGTGAGAATTACGACAGGACAAAAGGGCATGAAAACTGAAAAGTTGTGCGAAACTGTGCATGACAGTGGTTGTGTCCGGACTTTACCGTTGTGAATAAGTTCCGCCTACACAACGATATGAACCGAGAAACGCCTGGTCGTGTGACGATCGAACCCCAAGCAGAGAAGAACACATGGTATGGGTTTCTCCGCGCCCTTGATCAATACAACACTACCGATTGCTTTTAGAGTTAACTAACACCGACGTGTAAATTTGCACCCAATATTTCAAGACAAATTATCTGCTGAGGCGTATATCGATTTGACAATCTGCTCACCCTTTTTACCCATTGCTCACAGATACGATGAATGTATGAGTCGTGGCCAATACCAGCTGACGTAATGCGGAGTATGTGGCGTGGCGAAGGGCGGTCATTCTACACATTGCCGTCATAATGAAACCGAGATAACAGTCAAATCCCTACACTTCCACAAATCAGGTGGTAATTTCTTTCCCCTTCACACTTTTTACAGGGAAAAATCTCATAAATGAAGTTATGGTAAGTACAAAGACCATTAAAACTGTACCTGAAGATATCTTCACTGACATTGTCAGATTTTTTTCACGTAATTAAGCGCAATCAAATGTTTTGAATGTACCGTAGGTAGCATGGACCATATTGATAACGTGTGTCAAACATGAGGTCACAAAGCTTTTTGTTCACTTTTATGTTCATCTCTGAATAAAATTTTGGGGAACCGTACTCCTTTAATATGTCCCTTTGTACAGAAAAGCTAGGATAATAGTTAAGTTCTGTACGTGGGACCAGAGTAAAATCGGCGTGATATCATGGTTTACACACATTATCAATATGGTCCATAAAGTCTACCATACAATCAAAACATTGGACTGAGTTTAGTTTGTTGCCAAATAATCTGAAAAAATCAGTAAAGATATTTTCAGATACACATTTTAAAAGCTTTTTTCCTTGCCATAACTTCATTTTTACATGATATTTTCCTTTAAACCATAGCAAGAACAGAACATCATTAAATGATGAGAAGGGGTTTTATGCGTTAACGACTTTCACAATGTTCCATTAACAGACGTAATCAGACGTAATCACAGTGTTGATGGCTCAGTGGCTGTGTTAGTTATGGCCAGATAGAGGTTATTCGAAATTACATAACCAGGGGCCAATTTCATAAAATTTCGTACGGACATTTTCCTCCGTAAATGATAATACATTATGGGACTACAACAGAGAGAGTGTATATTTACCGATAAAAAAAATTCGTACGACGTTTATGAAATTGGCCCCAGATGAACACATCTCCATCTTTACAAACATTTCTGTTTCATGAATAACGCCCAGGTTCAATTATTTTTAGATTTTGGAGCCAGGCTTCCACCAGTTCGTTGGTTTTCCGTGACCGACATAAATCGCCGACAACGACTAAGTAAAAACGTTCTGCAGTATATAATGTGGGTGTAGAAAAACATAACGAAAAAAAAAGTGAATAAATAGAAAAAGAGAAGAAGAAAAGAAAAGGAACAAAACGGGCGATTCTCATCATAAGAGATGAACAAAACAGGACAACGACAACAACAACAACAAAAGAACAGTCTTCAACTTCCAGTGAAATATTAAAAAAAGTTATAGTAAACAATAGTATTCCCTTCACACACATGTTTTTCTAATCAGGTTCCCCCCTTTATTCCCCCGAAGAGATGCGTGTTAGTAAATTCCCTAACACACTCATTTATCTGTCTTGTTCTGGTATATCTTATTTGTGTGTCTGCATTAACCGAGACCTCTCGCATGTACAAAATGTAAACTCTAACAACCGCCTCCATTGATGGTATTCCTCTTCAGATTTATCATAATTAAAATCTCACTGACACACAGAATCAGCATTGTTACGATGGACAGACCTTCACAGAGATAGGAAACAGCCGGCAGAAAGGAAGTTTTGTTGTATGGAAGTATAAACTGGATATCAAGTCGTGTAAGTAGAGCTGCCGGCTTGCATGGATTTCACTTTGGCTAGACTTAGCGATAAAGCTAACCTACTGAGAACGTATAAATGAAATCGGCATAGCGACGTGGAAATCTATTGACTAATTCATTTAAGGCAACTGGTATGCTTTTAAAATTATTTATATATGTGACAGATTAAAAATACATTAATTCTGCTCGAAAACACTTCTTTGGAATAGTTTTGGGAATTGTCCTGTTTTCACTTGGTAACAGGGAGGTAGCCTTGAACGAACGTACGACTGCACAAACGGCCCCAAGATGGCCGTCGGCCGCCTGTATAGTCACCGAGGCCCCTATAGCAGTGAGAGCTAACAAATGTACAAATTCATTGTCCACAAGCCTCATGCCACCTTGTAAGGAGTCGCGCAATTCACTCACCACGTTACACCTCATACCATTATTTCCCTTCTGCTACATTGGTCTGAATACTGCATTGCGTGACTGGCGTGAAATGGTTACTAGGGATGACCGTCTCTAGAAGGACAACCGTCAGTTCGTTTAATTATAGTAGCTTTATGGACATTAATTAGCCTACGAACATGGACAAAATGAAGATGTTGTATCATACAAACCAGAATGGAAGGAAAATCGATATAATTAGATTTTCCCCGGATTCTGATTATTAGGAAGTCAAGGAGTAGATAAAGGGACGTATTCTGTGGTAATGTCGGGTTATCGACTGTATACATGGACTGTCCTTAGCATTATCCTTGTAAATCGACAACTGTTATTTTTGTGGTACTGATTTGTTTATAAAATCACATGTGGTCAGTTACCACGGACACAAGGCAGCATTCAGAAGTGTGTTTCTACCTTCATCTGAGAACGGATCTCCATTTAGAGTCAGACCGAAGAAATAAACAATACACCGAAGAAACAATTTTTTTTATTTCCGGAGAGTGGTGCATAATTGCCATATACATTCACAGATATTTTAAGCCATAAATTGTATTAATTTTAGTAATTTGAAAACGAGTAGACTTCTTTTTTTATCAGCATCGGTAATGAGAACGGTTTCTCGAATCAAGTCCATGCCGGATTGGTTGTGGCTTTTCTGTCACGAGGTTCGTTAGTTACCTGGAGCAGTTTAGAGGTTCCCCATGGTTCCAGACCCAGAGTGAGCATGAATGCAAAAAGGGCTATATTGTATAATCATTGGTTGTATATGTTTGCTTACTTTCAAGAAGCTTTTAAGTTGATACATGCATGAAAGCGCTTGCGTTAAAGGTTCCTCTACCGGAATATTTATCAGTCGCACAATGGAAAAAAATCTTCTAGCTCAAAATCACTATTAAGTTGTTTAAAGGCTTTAGCATCGTATAAAACTGCCCGCAAGTTTTTTCTTGAGCTCTAAATTCTAAATGTTGCATATTATGTTCACGGAATGTAGCTGGTGGCTGGCCTATACAAAGTAGCTCAGAGCAAAACCGAACTTAAATTCCTACCTTCTTAATAACACTTTGTCATTTCCCAGAATCCATTACCCGACTGGCCTTTGGAAAGTCATAATATCTCAATTTTCAAACAGCAGGTGTTTAGTTTTGCGCCATTAACACATTGCAATTATACCAAGGAAATAAACGACCCTGCGATTTTTTTACCCTTTACTCAATGTGCCTATTGTTCTGGATGTTCCGGAGGTACTACACCATGAACAAGACGACGGGCTAATCGACTCTAATCAACTTTTTTTCACCACAGTTTTGTCTTCTAGCGTTTTTCAGCTGGCGATTTCACCAGGGCACACGTAAGCTGATCTTATTGGTAGCTCTAAAGAAAGACACAACTGACACATTTAAATTTGGATACCTCCATGCGAGGGTGGAATCTGTTCGTTTTGTTTATCCGCTCTGTTTTAAAATGCCGTTTTAAAACATTTTTCCGTTAGGTCACTCACTGCGATCTGCCTTATAGGGGCGGGAAACCAAAGAACTTGAAGTATAAATCACCACTTTCTGCCAGATAGCTGTTAAATCTCCTGCCTTTAGGCTGCAAACTGTGAGATTTAAATTTATTTATTTGATAAGTGTTTTAAGCCGTTCTCATGAATATTTCACTTATAGGACAGCGGCCAGCATTATGGTGGGAATAAACCGGGCAGAGCCCCGGGGAAACACAAGACCATCCGCTGATTGCCGGCAGACATTCCCAGGTACGGCCGGAGAGGAAGCCAACATGAGTTGGACTTGAACTCACAGCGACCGCATTGGTGGGGGGCTTAGGGGGCATTCTGCTGCGCGAGAGCGCTAAGCAAGTGAGCCAAGGAGACCTCGGTTGTATATATAAAGCTGCATCTGAATTACGACAGGCGACCGCTTATTGGTCAAAGACTTGTGTGTCCCAGTACAAGCCGTGTGTCTCAGGGAAGATCACTTAAGATCACTCGTACTGATTTTAGTAATTTCCTTATCTCCTCACTTTCGTCGTCAACATCGATTTCCGTAAACTATGATTCACAGGCTTTTATTCATTTATGATCGAAATCTTTCCCAGGAAAGATGGAAACGGTTCCATTATTGGCTGGTTTCTCATCAACTATAACTGGAATAGCCTCATCAAAAACTGCAATATGTTCCAAGAAACTATGACGTTAACAAATGTTAAACAGGCTTGTTTCATTCTAGATCGTAATCTAATTCCAGAAAATAAGATGGACATTGCACTGTTAATGCTCGGTTTCTAACAAACCGTATTAAGATTGACATCATCTAATATGAATATCCTTTCAAATCAAGACTCATTCCATGCTGCTTATACCATGTTTTTGGCATTTGTAAACAGTCAGGCCTGTGTCAATGACGTAACCCAAATCGAGACACCTTGATGGGTTCCAGACAGGTTATTAATATATCGTCTTCAAACAATAATCATGGCGCTCTAGCAAATTAGTAAGGCATGAAATGTTCAAGATTTGCTCTTGGGAATGTGTTTACAGGGTTTATGTTAGGAATTCTTTATAGGGCTTGTGTTCTTTTCCTTGCTTTGGATTGAAAGTTTCAAGACTTGTTTGGTCAAATCTAGTGACTGTGTGTCTGTATATGTAGGTCTCTTTGCTACACATAGTGGTGCCACATCGAAACGTCATATCGAAAACAGTGCTCCTGAAGTCGCACTCATACTAAATACAGGCTAATGCCTCGACGACCAGTAATTGGACTGTCTCAGTTAAGACAATACTAAGATTAATATATTTAGGGAATTGTTAAACACAAGACCTAAACCAGGTCCCCCGCTTATATGAAGGGGAGCACTGTAACCTCGCTCGCACGGCTGGAGAACGCCAATAATTCCTTTGTACTCCACCCGTCTCTTCCGCCATGTTGCGTTTTCTATTAGCTGGTTCATACATAACGGCATGGTTGTTTCGGTTTAACTCTTGGTGTCTTTGATTTCGCCGAACCCAGAGGAACCCAGCTCCACGAGTAAACAAGGGTGACAGCGTGTTTATTTATACCACTATACTTTGTCAAAGGACGGATATTCATGTTGGTATTTGAGCCGAAGCCTATAAATCTATAAGTTGTTTCACGGGCTGTATGGTGTTCGTGCGATTTTGTACCGCCTGTGGTATATACATCCGACGGAAACGTATAAACGCTGACTAAATGCCACCAAATATTTACGATTTACGAAACTAGAGTTTTTATCCCTAAATGGGACGGAAAACTATTTATAGTGGCAATGACACATAACAACCGTGATGATCAGATCGCGCAGAAACCTGGGTTTATACCCGAAGCGGTGTATATAGGTTCCTATGTAGTGAAAACTGAGTTTGAGAACTGAATTTGGTAGCCTGACAAATTCCACAGTCAGCACACTAATCAACTGTGCAGGACCCAACGGTGAAATGCAGCCTTAATTTTTGCTCTATATGCAAAATAAATGGTTTTAGAAAATCCTCGTGCTTTTTATTTGATCCTATGCCATCGGTAACACAACTCATTATGCTGTGTTTAATGCCATATCTGCCATATCGGTTGTTTTAGACCATTACTTCGGCCAAAAATTCCCGCTGTCCGCCATGTTTAGTCAATCGTCAAGAGAATGCGATAATCTCCATGATATGGAGTTTGTCCGTGGAGGATTCACACTGTTACACAGGGTAGCTTAAAAGCCGAAAACTCTTATAGTGTGGTGAATTTAAAACACAAAAAAAACCACAAAAAACACAAAAAAACAGCCCATATGTCCCCAACACAAGCGTTTTAAAACCGCTGCGACATGCGATCCCATCGGCTGATCATTGCTGACAGAGAAACATACAGATTTTAAGGGCTAGACACCGTCTACATACGGATAGGAAAATATCCCTACTTTTTCAAATGGACCTCTGTTTGACGTTGTATCCACATCATATACAGTCTAATTCATTCGGCTACGTGTATTTACGTTATCCCACGATGAAATATTTCTTCTACATCTAACTGTTTGTATCCACTTGTACTCCCCCAGTCCCCTTATATAACAGGGGCGATATCTGTCTGTCAGTTCGACCGTCAATCATTTTTTGTGGACGCTTTTCTTCCAACAGTCTTTTTGTTGAATTTTCATGAAAGCTGACCAAACGTGACGAGGGCTAATACATATATGCAAGTGTATGTTAGGGATACGTTGCATCAATTATTTAAAAAATTTTGGTATTACCAGAGCTTTGCTCGGGTTGTCTTGTACAAATGCCCTCCACAAATACGTACGGTACATACCACCCCGGGTATGTCGCCCTCTTTTGTCCCACCAAAGATTACCATCGGCAGAATAAATCATTGAGTTAAGGAGGTCCTTGACCTTTCATTCATCTAAGACTGCTGTTGTTTCAGGATTCATTGCTTGTGGTCAATAACGAGGACTTTCCCTCTAATAGATTACCAATCATGGTCTCCAGACGGTAATTACTGCGTCGTTTACACGTTTGGCAAACACTCCTCACCAGAGCCGCTGCCAGCGGCGGTAATAGTCTGTGAGTTCAAGGTGTGTGAATGGTGATGAATGTGGAGAGATCGCCGCGCTGGTGATCACTGAGTCTGGATACAGTCTACTCTTCAGACATGAGCATACTGGTTAATACATCGAGATATACCTTTGTAAACTCTTTCTTACATTTTAAGGTAATTCCTAAAATGTATCATACTTGTATTGTACAGTGTATGTATGAATGAGTTAAGGCCACGAAAGTTACGATTTTTCCTGTATTATAGAATCTGACTATATTCCAACATTGGGAAACATTTTTGCACGGGCTTTTGACTGTCGCTAATCCCGATGGGTATAACTTGGATAACTCAAGTATGTACTTATGGCCACCATCGAGCCAGTCGTGTTCAGCAAAGGTCAGGGCAGCATTGTGAATAGTGTTCGGCGCCATGTTAGGCGACAGGTGTGCTGCTGATCCGAGTAAAGATGCACAATTGTCGTAGAGTTCATTGCACTAAAAGCTTCTTTGTACTTTAACGAAGGCTTTGCACGTTGACTGAAAGGAATAGATTGATATTAAAACCGAAATAACTGTATCTGAAATGACCTTCATAAAGGGGTTTTAAAGGAAAAAAATACTTAGCTACGTGACATTTTGTGGGTTACAAAAAACTAATGAACAATGATATTTCTGCGAGTATGTTTCAAGTGGAGTTCAGTTTTGACCTTGTGTACAGTTAAACCTGATAACGAAATTTCCCCAGAAATCCTAACGTGATGCAGAAACCAGTATACGTGACGTTACTACAGGAGGATGACTCTCCGAGGAGTCATGGTTTGAATAATTCTTAGTTAACTATTTCTTGTTCTTGTTTTTTTTTTTTTTTCAAAGTGACATTTTCTCTAGTTGAAGGTACTTATTGTAGTTGGATTGATTGACTTGCTGATGAATTAATGAATAAGTGGGTGGTTTATTCACTGCACACTGACTGCCTCGGTGGTCTGAATGGTCAGTTTGGTTAAACCAAACCTAGGTCGGATCATGCACGAGGCTTGGAAAAGGGCACATGCTTCGGGCTCAGTACTGGGAAGTTAGAGCAAGGAAACAAAACGGGTCAGACCGGAGTCATAATAATGTGACTTGGTGGAGTGTCATGTCCGGTGTCTTCGGCATGATGCTCCAGCGGCGAAAGCACTTCTGTGGCATGGACTCAACATTCTAAGGACACCTCGTCGCCATATGACTGAAAAACTGTTAAGTACGACGTACAACCCAAGCATACATACATACATATTCACTCCATACTGCAATACATCAATATATGCCTTTGCAAGCTTTGTCTTACATTTCATTTATATATTTATAAATATATTTATTTATTTATTTGATTGGTGTTTTGCGCCGTACTCAAGAATATTTCACTTATACGAGAGCAGCCAGCATAATGGTGAGAGGAAACTGGGCAGAGCCTGGGGGAAACCCACGAATATCTGCAAGTTGCTGGCGGACCGTCCCATGTTCGGCCGGAGAGGAAACCAGCGTAAGCTCACAGTGAACTCACAGCGACCGCATCAGAGAGCCACATTTGGGTCGTTACGCTGCGCTGGTGCCCTAATCCCCTCAGACACCGAGACAAGGACGTAAAATATAACATACTTAAGTAGTTTTATATTGTACATTACGTGGATGGTTGGGATGAGGTCAAGAATGTTATGCTTTATTACGGAGTCTAACGGTTTTTCGACACTGGGCACCCCGTTTTGACTCTCAATAATTATGATGGAAATAACTTGTCTAACCCTTGCTGTAAAAATCCCCCCAGACCAATACATTACCACCATAAAAGTGAGTATATATATAAAACAACATGGTGTTCGAATTTTACCACCGATTACGTACAATCGTTGCAGAGTGGCAGTCTGCTTTGTAGTTTCCTTATCCGTGTTTAAATTTTTGTTTGTTCACAAAACATGGTTTTATAAGAGGCAAACATACGCTTTATCTTCCGTGAACTTGAATTTACGTTCAAATATTCAATCGATGCAATCAACAGCCGAGTGTAGACAGTGGTCGTTTAGAAAGAATGTTAACGTTGGAGAAGTAAACATTGTAATCAATCAACCCAGAAGCCAGACAGAACAGCCGTTTCTTACAAAGTCCAACCAGTTCACATAACGTTAAGTTAACTATGCGCACATTGTTCTACTGCTGATCAGGGGATAAAATGCCGCCTCGGTTGTCTTTACATTTGGTAACTTAATAACTGAACTTATTTATTGTCTATTCACTCGACTTAATCATGGAATTTATTTATTGGCTATACGCTGGTAACTTAATCATGTAACATATGTATTGTCTCTAGACTGGTAATTGGATTACATATGTTATTTATTTATGTTCTGATGCTCCACTGCGTTGTAATTTTGAAATCATAAGATAAATCATCAAGATACACATTTATTTTCACATGAATACTTAAAGCATAAATAACAGTACCACGGTCAAAGGCTTGGTCAACATCAGGACGTAAATGTCGTTAAACTCCGGGGAACTGCGGTACAAAGACCACTCTTAGACTCCCTTTATCGTGAAAAAAAATATACCTGTAAATATGAAAGCATTGTAAAAATAAAGTCCAACATTTCAATGTTGTGCCTACATCTCAGTGTTTATCAGCATGAGACCCGTATTTTCATACAGAGAGCCGAACGAAAGATTTTCTGCCTTATATTACTGTGGTCGATGATTTTTTTTGTTTTTTTGTTTTTTGTTTGCCCGGCTGTTGGCTGTTGCTCATAGGTGTGGTTGTTGTCGTATTCTCGCAAATGAAGACATCGATCGGCACGACCAGTTGAGTAACAGCATTTCTATAAGTTCTGCGATAATGGGCTCATGCTACGGAACGTCTAAATTGATTGCGAATCGACTTTCAAGTTAAGAATCGTTTGTAGGTCACAAAACGCAGTAACTCCGTGTACCATCAGAAGCATATCCATGATAGGAGGAGAAAAGAGTTCAAGATCATGTTGCAAGTTTTACGGGGAAAATACCATAGCAACGAGTGTGATCATATTTAACACCATTTGGCGTTGTCTATGAAAATCACTCAATTTATTTTTTGGACCCTTTTCAAACCACGTAAAAGATATTTGAAACACTGGGTTTTTGCGGTGGTCCTCTCAAGCGACGATGCGATCAATAACATCACTTTAGGGTTTTGCCACTTTATAGATACAGACTCCCAGATTTCTGCATTCAAAGCCTATGTACGCATAGAGCTGTATATGTATTCACCGAAAGGACATTGAAAACGAAAAATATGGATGTGACATCATTGATACCGCGGCAAGGTGCCATATTTCAAATGTATCTAACTCATTTAGACAAATTTTTAAAACGTTTGGATCCCCTCTTCAATACATTGTATCCATTTCATTCTTGGGCGTCAACCGGGTCAGCTAATTTACCCTATGTGTGAGAGACAAGGCGGCTTTTCTCAACATTCTGATGTCTATGTATGAGACTTACTGTCCTTTGCAAATAAGTCGTCCTTTCTGGAAAGATTCGCCCGTTTTGTAAATATGTTAACAGATACAAAGTATGTTCTTCCTCCCGCATAAGCGAAAGGCTGTAAAAACCAGTCAGTGTTTCGTTAGCAGTCTAGTCAGCAAGCAGCCAGACAGATATAGTTTATACTAACCAGTTCATTTTGAATCTATATTTTGTGTGATTTTCTTTATCGGAGTTAATAGGGCCAACGATGTTGTCACTTCCAAACTCCACTTTGCTCCAGCCATTGTTTCGTCGCCCATTAATTTTGTTAGAAACTTATTTCTGAGTTTACACTGCTCGTCATCTCTTTTTGAAAGCCCGAAAGCCCGAAAACTGCATATAGCGCCTGACAGGGATTTCGGACTTTATCGCTAACCAGCTCCGCAGGAAAGTGAGTATCTAGCCAAAGAGGTTTCATACAAACCGATTGTCACTTGGATTCCGGTGATGTCTTTCACTTGTGAAATTCATCAGGACCTGTGGATTTGCCTATTTCTATGGACTGTGGCAGCCTTTTTAGACCATTGGTATTTCGACCGGAATTGCGGTCCGCTGTATTAATTTATTTATTTGATTGATATTTTACGCCGTACTCAAAAATATTTCACTTATACCGGGCAGAGCGCGGGAGAAACCCACGAACATCAGCGTTCGGCGGAGAAGAAACCAGCATGAGCTGGTCTTGAACTCACAGCGATCGCGTTGGTGGGAGGCTGCGAGGTCATTGCGCCGCGCTAGCGCGCTAACCGACAAAGCCACGGAGCCCCCCTGGTCCGCTAGAAACTCTGTAAGAAACTATATATTTTGTTAAAGGTTACACTGATCCTGTATGTTGTATTTACGTTGTACTTGGATTAGATTATTCAAATGTGTGTATTAAAATTATCTAAGTGTCTTCGTGTTCTTTGTTTGATCTTGTGTAAGGGTTATCTTTGTCTGGGAGTTGAGCAAGCCATTTGTTTACTGTTTTCCTTCTCAGATTAGAGATATTCTCACAATATTCTTAATCACATTACATCCTTTGCCTTTAAACAGAAAAAAAGTCAAAATTGTCATATGAGGAAGAAACCAGACTCTTGAACGGCAAACTAACAAACTGCTACCAATAACACCTTGCGTATATTTGGTTTTGTGTGCATTGAACCATTTTAATCAATCGGTTGTATAACAAGTATATCTTAAAGTAACCGAATGATACATATTCGTGTAACCATTGCGATACAAACGCAGGAATTGTTGTCTCATATAAATGAGCTGAGATCATTGTCTGTAAACAAAGTGGCGCCAGAGTTGTGTCTAGGTTCGAGGTTGGGCATCACTGTGTGATGTCTACATTGGATGTGGCATAGCACAGCCTACACAGATTCTACAGATATTCGGACGATTGAAATTCTTGGGGTTTGTTTGGCTAATATGATATCACCAGGCAACTTGATCTGACAAACGCCTTAACGAGACAAACTGAGTCGTTGGTTGTCGTCCATTCAATTTTGGTCTGTATCATGGCAGCTCTATTCTTATCCCACTGAGATCCGTCTCTAAATGCCTTAGTTAAATACCCCGAGTGCATGGAACAGACGAGCATTTGAAGGGAGATCAATAGCAAAGGCATCATTCCTTCACAGTAACCTTGGCTTGTCGCCTGGCCTTAATTAACAGAGAGCATTTTCGATCTGCTCGTGGCAGGCAATAAATGGGTTTGTTGCTCATTTGAACAGAATGCCTTGCATACGTATGTAGGCTCTATCACTTCAGTCAAGGAAAACATTTAACTCTGATATGGAATCCCATCGGGTGGCCTCGGCAGCAACGCACTTTCATCGATAAATTTAAATAAACTTAAACAGCGGGATCGTTGTAATGGTTTGCTGCATACGTCCGCTGCATATAACTGCCGATGAGTGGGTTTTCGGCAGTTCACCTTTTGTAAGATCGAAGACTCACACTGTACTGACGTTGCAGCCATTTAGCTCAACACCGTCGTTCAAGGACATACAGTTTCCACCAACGGCCAGGCTTAACGTTGGTCTCCGTTTTACATGAAGTAAACTCATGAGAACCGAAATTCGTACTATACGGTGAATACGGCCAAGATAAATGTGGACTGACCCTTGCGTCATTTGCCTGTTTAACTGACACCTGGAAATCACAATATATTCCGCACGGATTCATATTCCATATACCACAGACATGTAAAGCACCGTATCCAGAGGAAATCACTTTGGATTCACTTCTCAGCATCTTGTTGTCCAGTTTGATCTAAGAAACTGGGCGTTTTCAAACCTGAGAACTAGCTTCAAACTGCCAGTTTGTCCATCATAATAGTGAACACGGCTCATTGCCATCAGGACAAGCTATCAGAACCAGACAGTCTCTGTCGGGATTTGATGCCTTCTGATGACCCAAGATCCCATTTTCTTTCATTATTGTCGCGACGAATGGCTTTGAGCTTTCTGTCCAATGTTTCCTGTATCCTGGGCAAACAGAAGATGGAAAAGTCTTGAGAATGGTTTGGGGGTTTGGGAGAGAAAGGCCCGTTGGGGAACTTTTCGCCGTCTATTTCTAACACGTCTGTGTCTTCCTCGTCGCTGTAGCGTCCGTCGGGTGGGGGAGTCAGTCGGATCTCAACGGAAGGGTTTAGCTGTCTCGCGTTTAACGGACTGGGTTTCACACCTCGTACGCATCCGTTCTGTCCTGTTCGGCTAACGCCGACGTCCTGCTCGACTTTGTCCGGCTTTGAGGAAATCACCGACGGAGATCCACGACGCTGAGATGAAGTTGATCCGCTCGAACCGAAACTATTCCTTCGCCTCTCTCGTTCACTGCTGGCACTACGGCGCGGCAAACGGACATTCGGCAATGGCAAGGTCCAGTTTTTATTCTCCTCCATTTGCCGAGCTCCACATGGTGATGCACTCCTATGCCCCTCTGGCCTTCCCGATCCCTTGGAGCCGAGTTTCTGCCTCAACATGGCTTCCACCAGACTGTAATACTGTATCTTTGCCCCAATGGTAGCTCTCCTATCTTCATCTATGTGGTGGCTGTGAATTTTGGCAGGCATCGTCTGCATTAGGGATAAAGGAGGGTAGAATGGCATGACACATTCCTGTATTGTGCTGTACAAACTTCCTCAATAACTGTGACTGGGCATTGAAGGGACATTATTCCAGTGGCAACTAGGCCATGTTGGATTCACTGATCGTCTCGTTTTGGATGTGGACGAATCTCTTTAAGGTCTAATTGACATGAACAACATTTGTTAATGTTACTTTGCCTCATGACTTTGAAATCTGTATAGAACCAAACCCCTGACTGATCAGACTAAGCTCTAATTTTATATCCTCATTTTCTGTGTCTTGAATCAACGTTTTAACAAAGGGTTTGAGTTATTTAAGCGCACATACATAGGGGTTAATATGGTCTTGCCGTAAGACCTATGACATGAACTCATGCCAAAAAATACAATGCACTATAATAGAGGAGTTTCGAGTTCGAACTCTTTTGTCGTGGAAGGTAAAAAAAAAGTTCAACTGTGTCATGTTACTTGTCAAAAATGTCAGGCGACTTTGTCAATTTTAATTTACCGATCGCCTGTCTTGCGGAGTTAAACTACAAACGACCTCTCCTTCTTAAATTAAACAACACCCAGCTCCTCAATTTTCCCTATCGCACGTCAAGTCTATATAACTTTCTTTTAAACTTCTCCCTATTACAAAGTTGTTTAACTAAGCTATGGCGGTATTTGGTTCTTCAAAGCAAAATATACCAAATATTCCATTACAAAATGGTGTAGTTTGAGATAGAGAGTTTTGGATGAATCGATCAAGTGAAGAAGTTTTTAGCAACATCCCATTTTACTTCAATTTACGAGAATAGTTTCCTCCACGATTAATGATCACTTAAAGTAAATGAGAATTTTTATGTAACTACATGTATATGCCCTGGTTACTGGACACACAAAAAGGCTATCGTCTATAACAGCGGGTTGTACATGTCACTTTGTCCAAGACAGAAGACATTTTTATGTAAACAGCTCAATACTGATCCCACAAAAGCTCCCATCTATCTATGCCACATCAGAAAATCGCTTGTTAATTGACAAGAGTGATTTGATTCTGTTGGAATCCTAGATAAGGCTTCCAAAAGAAATGGGTTTTTGATCTGTGTGGCTTGTCTGTTGTTAACAACGTTACAAGACATTCAGATCATTGGCACAGAAAAATACAAGCTTTACCAAGCCTTTGTGGCAAAAACTATGCAATTATTTGCAGACAGCCTTTCAACAAAACAGGAAAACAAATAGGTTACGTGACAGTCACCGCAGGTACCGACGGGCGTAATTCACCAGACTAATGAGATTCATTAAGCCTCACCATACTGCATCACTGATGCATTGTGTTCTTGGTTGAAGCGGGATTAAGCCGTCCATCTATCGTTAGTCTTCAGAACTTATAATGTCATCTTCCTGTTTCTTTGTCTATAATTTTCTTCTTAATGAACACCACTTTCTTTCAACAGTTCTTAAAAGTATCAAATATCCGAACATTTTACATTTTAAGACCAACTATATAAATCTTGATTTGGAGGATTGCGTTGGTTTGTGTAATTTGGGAACTGCACGCAGCTTCTTCTAGGGATTCATCCTTTCATAACATGTAAACTTATCTGAGGCAAAACTTCAAAAGATAACCCATGTTTTTTCTTAACGCGTAAACAATGGATAGGAATAGACAAGACTATTGCTTTAGACCTCATGCTAAAGTTTCCATTCTTAAATAAAAAACCCAAAGATTTCCTTCCCCAATGAGTTCTTAATTACAGTCCCCTAGCTTCACTGGCTTACATGTAGAAAAATGTTTTCCAGAATACCTTTTAATGCAGAAAAAGCCAACGAATGGAATGTTCCATGACGTTTTCCTTTTTATTTATTTAATTAGCTACTCAAAACTTTTTCACTTATACCATGGTATGTTTTATGGGCAAAGGAAACCAGAGTGTCCTAGATTAATCACCAACTGTTGACAAATTTTTGAAGTATATCACTAATGCATGAGGGTTTATATACAACATTTTCTTTTTCTCAAGTTTTGCAACCTTTTCTTCGGTTTCCACCTAGCAGAAAATAGTTCTCACCTGGTGAGAGTTCCTCCCGAGTGGAAACCTTTTCACGTGGATGGGGACCTTTTCACCCACGTGGAAACTGACGAGATACAAGTCTCGTTTTCGCCCCCGATGAAATGAATGATTACTAAAACTGTCAGCATGAGTAAAAAAAATATTTGGTATCTACTGTCAGAAAACTTATCCGAACATAATTTCACTCCTGAGTATATAACTCAGCGCATAAACATTCAAGGGAGACATATAATTGTAGGCTTTCTATAAATCGCCGCTTACCAGATCATCAGGGAGGGGGTAGAGAGCGTCCCACCCCATATCAGCCGAGGTTCTCCGAGACCCGGCCGGAGAGGCACACGGGGAACAGAACAGCCCCGGGAGGGTAGAGAATCCTTGGTCTGAGGGAGACGGGCTGGCAAATCTCTGGGCCTTTACAAAGTAGCACCGGCAGGGCAGATTATTCTTAGTCAAGTTCTCTTCAAATCTGTACTTGTTTGGTTCCAGGATACAACTACAAAAATACACAACGAAGAAGAATTAGATGAGGTACCATGTGTTTTTGCCTGTAGGTTTGTCTGTTTCCGGGATCAAATTCCCGAAAGCCAAAGACGTCAAAATGTTAAAGTCATAAAAACTTGGCTCATATCTCTACAGTGTAGCAGCTGTAATTGTGAATTTTGTATAATGTTTCCTCGGTGGAACGTCATATATATTTGATTTATTTGGTTGATGTTGTACGCCGTTCTCAACAATATTTCACTTCTACGACGGCGACCAGCATTATAGTTGGGGGCAAACCCACGTCCATCCACAAGCTGCCTGCACACCTTCCCACGTACGTTCGGAGAAGAAGCGATCATGAGCTGGACTTGAGCTCACAGGCCGTATGTGTGACAAAACCTCGCAAACAATGAAACACTGACAATGGTTGGTTATTCGGTTCGGGTTCAAAATCTCTTTCATAAAAATTTCAGCCTTATTATCACGATATCTCCTCGTTTCTTTATTATTTATTAGTTATGTACTGAATATTCTCTTCTACGACGGCTAAGATTTTAAATTCAGTGGAAATGAACAGTTTGAACAGTGTTTTAGATTGACAGTTCCCAGTTATGAAAGACACTCAAACAATAGAAAAATATTTACTAATTGTATTACAGTCATTGGCAAACATTCAAATGAAATTTAATTGAATTTTAAGGTAGCGAGCCTGAAAGTTTTGGGGTATCTTACATGACATAAGCAGCGGTTTATCATGATATTTCGCAGACACCCCACGAACTTCCGCAACTGCAGACACCGATAATACAGTAGGTAACGTGCAGTAATTGGTAACACTCAACATTGCCTGTTGTCATGGTTGACGCTGCAACGGAATTGTTTGCTTAAACATTTCCGTGATGTTAAAGACAAGGGCAAAAGAAGAATATAGGGTGATGTTCAAAAATTATTACAATTTCATCGTCCCCATCAGTCTTTAGTAGGTATAATTCTCTTTTTATCAGCTAAGAACAATTTATTATAGCCCAGGAGCCACTCACCAGTGAGGTCGGTGTGAGGTCAAGCTCATGCTGCTTTCCCTCTGGTCGCACGTGGGAAAGTTTGCCACCTACCTGCAGATGGTCTCGGGTTTCCACGGGCTCTGTCCGGATTTCTCCTGCCATAAGGCTGGTCGCCGTCGTATATGTGAAATATTTTGGAGTACGGCGTAAAACACCAGTGGAATGAATAACTGGTTTTGGACGTTTCATTGGCAATATCTGGCAATGCCAGATCGTGGTTATTTTGCATTCGAAGCCAGCCAGGCTTTGTCTTCATGGATGTCTATCGCTACCGTCCAGTGGCACCCCCATTTATCAATAAGTAAACACACAGGTCCATTACCCGGAGGCGTGAGACAAGCCATTAGTCTGAGCTAGTGTGCTTTGTCACGCGTTTATCATACTGGTTACACATAGTGGTCAAACAACACGTGACCTCGATAATTTGAAATCATGAATGACGCATTACCAAACTGCAGCTATTACAGGATGTAAATGGGCAGACGCCCAGCTGAAGTATACGTGTGTTTTACATATTCATTGTTACGTACTGGTAGTTAAGAACATTTAGTATTAGTCCTGTTTGGCAAGCACCCACAACTATGTCCCGTTGGGTTCTGGTCTGTATTTGTCTACAGCCATGTCTACTGTAACGGACTGTAATTGACTCTTTCTTCCACGATTCAAAGCTGTCCATGCGCATTTTCAAAGAAAGACCGCCCGTCTAGTATTTTTCTCTACGTTTATGCTTATTGACTTATTTGATTGTTGTGTTACGCTATACTCACGAACACTTTTACTTATACGGTGGCTGTCAGTTTTATGGGGGGAGAGCTAGGGCAAAACCACCTAGCTTTGGGAAGTTATTGGCGAACTTTCCCACGTGAGGTACAAATACGCACATCAAATTGGTGCAAGACAACTGGTGGTCAACGTCCGTTAGATTGCGCAGATGACCAAACGTGCTTCATCAACTGCTTATTTCACAGGAAATGACACCGGAGAAATCCTCAAATTCCCTGTCCAATGCCGGATTCGAACCAGTACCTCGTGGGTCCTGACAATTGAAAAAGTTTTGTAGACTAAAGAATAACTGACCTATCACTGCGATGACACAACTGACAGAGAGAGATGGGACATATAGAAAGTTCTAGTGAAGAACAAAGGACATTACACAAACCCTTTGGTTGTCTGGCTGATGTTTATTTTGCCCGGTTGGCTGCTGATCTCGATCTTGCAAGTCATTGTAATGGTGTTCCCGAACAGGCAGTACCGAGGCATCTTTTTCCCCACCACCCCCGCGATACATGGACCTGAGTTAATGCCCATGCGAATCTGAAAGCCAAACAATGTCAAACCACTACGTGAATACAGTGTCAAAACCAGCCTGCTGAATCTACCCGTTAAAAGCACAAAATAAGCCATTTTTCTCAACGGCGTTTGTTTCAGACACGGCGTGCTCAAAGTTTCTCAAAGCAAAGCCTTCCTATGTAAAAAGACGGATATGCGACTTGAGGTTAGCTTCAAACAGATAATGCCTTTGTAAGCGGGCTTTTGTTTGCTCGCTATTCTAACATCTGCATCTGAATTGTCCGTATATCAAACGGGAACGAGAAAGTTCTGCTATGCCATAATAATTAGATAAAGTATTTACTCCAAAATTCCGTCTTAAAATCTTTGCATTTAATTTATCGATTTTCTATGCCGTTCTTAAACTCTATGCATTTCACGTATCGATTTTTTATGTCATTCTTGTTCGACCCCAACGATGAAGGAAATCAGATAGCTACCGCCCTTAGGCAGGTTACTGAGGCACTCATCCATCTTTAACGTGCACCGGTGCACATCATGCCGGTGGGAAAAAGTGGTCTTTAAACGAGTATTATGTGCTCGTAAGGCGCACAATATAACTAAGTATTGTTATACGTAAGAATTGGACTACCTGGATGTGATCTTTGCTTGAGGGCAGCATGACCTCCTTGGATGCCTCCATCATGGCCAGGGCTACGTCAATGATGCGGTCAGCGTGATCGTCCTGAAACTCCGGTATCCCCATGGCCACAAGGTACGCGTCACCAATGGTTTCAACCTGTAAACAGGCAGTGGACAGTTTCACGTGTGTCAATACCAAAACTGGAGAAAAAAAATGAATTATTTATCTATCTGAGTGGTGTTTTTCTTAACTATTTCATTTACATTTATGCTCTCTGTTTATAGATGGGTGAAATCACTGCAACGTCCAAAGACTTCTAAGGAGAAGAGATGATAGCTAAGGCAGTCAAATATACAAATACAAAAGCTTAAAAAAACATAAATTACTCTTTGTCTATATGACTAGTGTTTTTTCTAAACTACTATTTCATTTTTATTTATCATCGTCTGGTTTAATGATGGCTGAAATCACTGCAACCTCACCAGATTTCCAAGGAGCAAGGGATAAGGCAGTCGATTGTACAAATACGAAAACTTAAAAGTAATGAATTATCTATCCATCTGACTGGTGTTTTTTCTAAACTATTTCATTTATATTTATGATCGCCTTATTTACAGATGCTTGAAATCACTGCAATCTCCCCACATTTCTAAGGAGCAAGAGATGAAAGGTAAAAGCACAATGTCAGCGGTAACATGTTAGTCGGCCGTGAATAGTTAAGGAGATTCTACCTGTATCTGACTCATTTTGTAGTACGCGAATCCCATATGCAGACATATCAAGGATTGATTGAATGAATAATGCTGAATTGTACGACGGCGGTCAGTTGTGTGGGTGGACGAAACCGGAGTGCCCAGGGTAAACCATCGACCAGTTGTGTGGGTGGAAGAAACAGGAGTGCGTAGAGTAAACCATCGACCATTGACAGGTTATAATAACCTTCCCACGTCGAACCCGTACAGACTTACGGGCGGCAACCAAGTGGTCTTTAATCATGCAGTTATTGGTGAGGTGCAAATATGACGTCTTGTACTACTCACGAGCGAATTTGATTTAGGGTGCCGACTGTTCTTTAAAAGTTAGTTGTCTTATTATGTTATTCAATTGAATGGACTCGACTTGTGACTGTAAATGCTCGCTGATACGCTTGTTCTCCTTGCACAACGACGAGAATTTTGGTGCGATGTACCTATGCCTCTCTTCTGATAGTGCAATCGATGTTAAAATCCGAAGAGGCAAGCCTTGTACTTTGTGCAAATAGTTGTGCTAGCTGGCATATTCTTTAACATCATGGACAGATGAAACACACGAAATGTACACTGGTTGTGAGATAGAATGCATTACTTTTGTGAAAAGGTTCAAATCCACTTCTTGGCGCGAGGGTTCTCCATGAGTGCAACATTAATGTGCTTTAGTGTGTTTTGGATTGCCTTTCGCACAATATTAGTGTATCACCCTAGAAGTAAAATGACCTTGTGGTCGGCGTATATTACACAACAGAAACTCTAAAGTTCCCTATCTGTTGATTGCACCAGATTTCGTACGTGAATGAATCGCATATTAATCATAACATTTTTAAATATCTCTTCTTTTCCATGGATTAGAATTACACAGTTCGGATTTGAAATCTTGCTACCACGTGAAATCTGATCCGTCATTCTACAGATCTTGTAGCGGTTAATATTATGATAGTTGTCTACAAGCAAAATGTGTAATTTTAATCCATTTTAAAGAAAAGAGTTTTTTTTAATTTGTTGATTAGTGTAGTTATTATACGATTTATTCTCACTAGTACCCTAATGCCCGGATAGCCCAGTGGTATAAAATGATAGACTTAAAATCACGTGTAGACGGGAGCGAAACCTTGTTCCCGCCTCGCCGATTATTTTTCAAGAAACGACTGTTACTCGGTATTTCTCGACTACATAGCTTTCTTTGCACGACAACAATGTACTCAAAACTTCGCTTTGCTGGGCTATGTAGTGTATATCCTGTATATGTAATTTATGTGTATACCAAATAATTGTAATATCGACAGGATTCAAAGGACACTGGTAGAAATTCAACACTGTGACAGAGTGTATTGTCACCAGATATTGCGAGTCTCACAGTTACAATGTTCGGACTGTCGGTATTTTGCTTATTCGAAGCAACAGTGCCACCAATTTAAAAATTCCGTACGGTTTGTAGGCCAATGGAGATATTAACAATGTTTTGGTTGTTAAGAGAGAGAAGTATTTTAAAAATATAACGTAAAGCGACTTTTTTTATAATTATAACAGCCACGGTGTTTTCTACATTAAAATAAGAGTGGTGTTACATCACTAACGGAGATGTGGTGTCAGTATTTGCACAGTCATGGTCGAGTGGCGGCAACAATAATTTCGCGTTTAACGAGTCCGTTGGAAGACAAGTGCGTGAATTGATGATTCGAAATTAACAGTCGTTAGACCACTAGAATGACATTATTTGCGTTAACTCTTTTTGTATAGGATGTTTACTCCAACAACACATCGCATGTCAATAATACATGTATGTTCTATTTGTTAGGATCAGACATAACCGTCAGTCAAAAGCTGTGCTCCCATGGAAACCACGTAACCTAAGACAACATCCCACGAAAAGTTGCCCAAACAATCAGTTTATATTAAAGTTATATGCTGCTGAACTACACCTTATTATAAAAAAGCATATATAAAAACACTACTTGGATTTTGTTTCCAAGATTCAGGCGCACAGAAAACGGTGGCGACGAGTAGGGATTGGCTGTATCTCTGAAGTGTGTTGAAATACTGCCAGGTAATTTTGCAAGTATAAACTATGACATATAATGGCTGAAAAAAAAATCAATTACTTGTGGCTACAACTAAAGAGAAAAATATTATCCAATGAGCAAGTGCCCCCTGCACCCTGTTTCTACGGCGATGGGACGCTAATACCAGTATTCCAACGGATTTATTTTGAGTAAATGGTGGTCAACCCCTGGTGATATTTGGATATGTTGTAGGTCAGGCATGTAGTTATTTGACAGTATGTGTCACTTGGGTCAACAAAAATTAGGGAATAAAGATTTAGGTGTGTGTTCTTTGTGAAATTACTACATAAATAGTACGGATATTTTTTAAGTGGTTGATACCTTATTATGTTTAATAAACTGCGATCTTGACCAATCCTCTGTTTTTCATAATGGAACGCTATATACAGCTATTATTGATAAAGCAGCGATATTTTAGAAGATGTATGTAACTTGGCTGTTCAAAAAAAGAACGGAATTATATTCTTTAAGCGTATTTACTTAATTGTATGCATGGTGTAACAGCCGTACGCCCAAAGAAAGAAAACATGTTATATCAGTGCACTCGGGCTTAAATCGTTGGAGGATACAGGGTTAAACTTGCGGAAAACACCTTTCTTTTTCAGGCACCTCCTTCCATAAAGCGTTTATCTAATTGCAATCTACATGTAAAGGTCACATATTAATCAAGTGTAACTAGGTCTAATGGGTATTAATGCTTTGATGACCACAGGTGATATAATTTCGAAGTAATAAACTATAAAAAATTGTCTCCATGGTGATCAAACGTTTCGGCTGAATGCCTACTGCAGTCGTCTCTGTATAACTCGAAAAACCATGTACACTTATGCATAGATCCCCCGCATCCGATACCCACCACCCCTTCTCGTGATAACGTTACTTTTCATTCTCTTCCCGGTGAAAGCAATTGTGACGTCATGACGTCGCTGAAAGACAGAACATTTGTAACCAGTGTGTGAGACATGCGTTTGACCTCCTTGCAACAAAACTGATTATGATTGGTCAAAAGCTCTTCATTGAGAGCTCGGAAAGGTCCATTGCTCCCTGCTTAATATATCACGCGTAGCCGGGGAGTTACTCACGCATTCACATCTTAAAAAGTCTAAATATGGAAAAGATAAGATCACTCTCCATTCATGTTTGTAAAACGTAACACTCAGCCATTAGAAAACTCATCGATTTCCAATTCCTCTTACTTATTCTCCACTCTAGCTCCAGCTTCTTCATTAGATTATAAGCACCATGCAATCGGTATTTAAAATGATAGCTGATGTCCATCTACCAATTAGGCAATGCATGCAAAAACCAAAAACCTCTATCAGGTTTTCATGGGGCGGGGGGGGGGGGGGAAATAAATTGTAGAACACGTTATCTACGCATTCTGTTGGTTCAACGTTATACCCGTACAAAATATTTTTCACTTATATACGATGGAGTTCAGTTTTCGAGGTGGAGAGTGCCCGAGCACCCGTTTTATTAATTTACTATGGAGGCAGGCTATTCCTTCTCCATAAAACCACCGACCTTTGGCAACGCATGGACAGGCTCTGTCGTGTGTGATGTGCAGATGTGCACACAACACTGGTGGAAGATCAGTAGCCAACGAATGCTAGGTACGAATGCACTTTTTGTGCCCCAGCGGATATAGCGCATTGAAGTAATAGACGACGCCGTGCTTCATTATTAAAGAGGTGGTTGTTTCCTTGTCTACGTTTAAATCATATAAGCAAGTTCAACTAAGATCATTTCCATGTTATGTCATTTCCAATTTTTAAATGTCATTGAAAGAGTTAGTGTAAAGGTTGTAAATCTTTTTCATGCTGTCGATTGTATGCATATCTGCGCATCTTGAGAATAGCTTGCCTAGGAAAATATCATTATCCTGTACTCAGCACTATTTTTCTCATAGGCTTTATTTCCTCCCACGTATTATCATTACATGTATCCTCAGATTGTATGCAAAGCAATGGTAAAAAAGTGAATGAAACTAGATGAAAATGAAGATTAGCACACAATTACATTACTGAATCATATGACGTTTGCGATATGTACCTTATTGACAGGCGTGGCGTTTGTGCTAATCAATCAAGTTAGCTTAATTAGTTTCTGTCTACATTTGATTGGTGTTTAACGCCGTACTCAGAAGTTTTTCGTTTGTACGCCAACAGCTGTTTATGGGTGGAGCGTCCGCAATAAACCGTCGCTCGTCAGGTAATTGAAAAACCTGTGAGCTGCAGCGGAAACACCTAAAACTGGAATTGAGCCAGTGACCACACTGGCCACACGGTCATCGACCGCGGCGTGAGGGAGCAGGTAAGTTGAATTCTATAAATGGATAATACAAGAATTCATGCATGGTCATATTGCGGTGATCATTGTTTGTTTCGAAGAGTTTGAGTCCAGTTTTTGTTCTGCTGTTTCGCGTAAATTTCACCTGGCTGGAACAAATATAGTCTCTTAAAACGACTGTGTACTACAGCTACACAAACTGTAGCAAAATTGAACATCTACAGTTTTGTGTACTACACGCACAGATCCGTGTGCCACAAATACAGGTTTTTTTCTCAAGTACACAATTTGTATAGCTCTGGTACACAAAAGATGTAGATGTTCAGTTTTGTTACATATTGTATACCTGTGGTTCACAGTGGTTTTTATAGAGTATGGGCATTATAACAAGTTTTATAGCGTGCCTGTTAAGATTGATGTTAATTTCGTGACCAAAAATGTACAGAGTGTTCAGTTTATCTCATGAGATCCTACCATGGGGAATTGTGAATGTCATGGCAATAAAGAACTGTTTTCTTATAACCTTTTCAAGAACATCTTTTCCTAATCAATGGATATTGTATTACTGTCTGCAGTTATCAAATGGCTTTATGTTTGTTATATCTCCTGCTCCGACTCACAGTTTCAAGCACCGCTAGGAGAATGTATTGGAGGATACATAGAGATATGCCCTATACAAAATATCATATCCAGTCAATAAAATAGCAACTGCGTATTATGTCATGTAGAAAAAAAGACGATCGGCTGTCTGATATATTTTTCCGAAACTTTGTCATTAATACTGCGACTTCCATCTCTCATATATTATTTTGCTCTCTCTCTTTTTATTGCCCGAAATAGCTAGTGTCTGTACAGATGTATTGATTCTTTGCAGTGTGGAGTTGAGTTCGGATAGCTGAGATGGGCAGATCCAAATGGAGATGTCGATTATTTCTTGGCTAATGGTGCAACTTCTTTTTCAACAAAACGTGGGGCATATCACAGCAGTGTCTACCTGTGACACAAGACGCCTTGGAGCGGTCTCACAAGGCCGGTGTTATCACCATGGCGATGGCTAGGTAGACTGTTTGTGAACCCAGGGTGTGACTGTTGTCTACAGATCCGCGGATCCAGGTTTTTGGACTCCGTTATGTTTACGCCTGTTAACGTCATGCACATGGGTGACCCCCCCCCCCCAACCATTTTATGTGCTATGTTAGTGTTTATATCACCGTTTTCAATAGCTTTTTTCCGTTATACTGACACGTCGAAACGATGAATCCTTATAGTAGGTCGGTCTCAAAGCCAACATGGGTGGGATGCTTCCTCAGTGAAATGTATTGTCGAAGATATAAAGACATCACGACTGTACCTAGTCTCCGCTGTCCCCGGTCTATGACTGATAAGGGTTCCCAAGTATTGTGCTAAGCATCACAGGAGGAAGGATCAGACCATGACTGAACAAAGACTTGAACAAAACCTCCCCCCTCCCCAGCATTTTGACTCCAGCGGTGTAACCCCTCAGCACTGTAATATCTCGATATGATGTTCCACACATATGTGATGCGCTGTCGAAACGAAAAGCAGTTGTACTGTGCATGGTTATAAAACAAATCAGGCTTGCGTCATGAAAAGAAGGATGTGATCTGATTTCATATTGGGGTTCTGATAGTTTACAGCCGAAATGAGGATCAGTTGACACGAAGAATGAATGGAAAGTGTAAGACTATATTAAATATGACAAGTATTCGATTATAAAACAAAAATACAACTCAGCCAGTGATGGATTTGAACTCATGAATTCATGGATAAGAAGAAACTTCGTGACTCCGGGAGGGCCAGTCTATAACGAAGTTGTGGCGCTCCCTGTGACCTGAAAGCCATAAGAAGTTTCGGATCGATCAGCTGTAATTCTAGGTTAGCTCACCTTGTAAGCTCCAAACGTCGTCCCCACAGTGTCGAACTCGGAATAAAGCCTGTTCAGTAGACGAATAATGTCCATGGGCTGGACAGACTCATTGCCACACAGGGCCGTAAACTCCACGACGTCGGTGTAGAGAATGGAGACCATGTCAAAGGTGTCTGCCTCGATCGATTCGTGTCGTCGGAGCTTCTGAGCCACATTCGTCGGCAGGATAGAGTGGACCAGATCGTCCATCACGTCTTTGTCCTGTGTCAACTTGGTCTGAAGTTTTTTCAAATTGTTCGTGGTTTCTTCTAGTTTTTCCACGAGTTCCCGCTCCATCCAGCCTGCTTCTCGCAGCAGGAGAACTTCGCGCGTTTTGTCATGGACGGGGATGTCGCTCAGGTATAAGCCTTGCTGGCGGAGCTCTGTGAGGTTTTGGGCTTTCGGAGAACACAAAAATAAGATACTGTTCGATTCGATGACGTGTACCATTTGCCCTTTTAGTCTCAGCGGACGCCCATGTTCTTGCTTTAAAACGAGAACGAACAAGTTATCCATGTGGTTTAAGATATTTACATACGACATAGGCAGAATCGGCCGATCGATGTCAAACAGGTGACCTAAGTTATATGGTTCTCTGCAGTTTCGCATTTTCAGATGGCGTAGAAGTGCGCTGCCCACTTGGATAAATTGCAAGTCTGAGTTGAGCATAATGTGAAATGGAAAAGCCTTGCAGAAAAAATCAGCACTGAATTTGGAATCTGCAGGGTTAAAACTGGTCATGTTCGTCCAGGGGGCCTTACCGCTGAAGGAATTGATCCTCTGTCTGACAGGGTTCGGTCGCAGATCGGCGACCAAGATGACCACGTGGGTTTTGTCGTGACATATTTCTTGTCGCATCACCGTTACTTCCACCTCGGTGTTGTACAGCTCCTTAGCGATGGATCTAACCAGCCCGATGGCGATAGGGTATAAATCAGCCCTCTGGCTATGGTAATGTAGCAAGATATGAGCCTCGTCCCGAAGTTCGCATCTGAAGGCCGGAGCACACATGCCCGGGTAGATGGATGCCAGATGATTGTGAAGGGCGTCCAAATTTCGCAAAAAATCGAAGAGCGTTGCTCCGAGGACTCTGAGAATTCCATCATAACCTGAATCAAAGCAGTACACCATGAAATGACAGCCAAACGCCTCGAGGAAGTCGTCCCTAGCCTCACCTGCAAAACAATTAAGATGCACATGAGCTACGAGTCCTCAACAAGATTACCCCAGTTAGTGTCTACAGACCCATCTCATGTTTACTTGCACGCTTCTGAAACCAGGCACACCCGTAACCTGAGGACGGTAATTTGCTAAGGGAACGGATTTAACACCACTCGCTTTAAAGCAGACACAAATAGCGTGCCACAAACGCCCGCCAGACGATAGCGAAGACCTTGTGATACTTTTAAAAAAGAACGTTGTTTTTATACTTTATTTACTCTAGTCCTCCGGGGACTTGTAAGTGAGACGAAACCCGCAGAAGGAAAAAAAAAAGAAAGAAAGAAAAAAAAAAAACAATAACAGCGGGCGTCGCAGGGTTGGATTAAAGGTTATGTTTATCTCACTGTGACCGGTAATTTAAAGTACCCCCCCCCCCCCAAAAAAAATGTCCTTGGACCGGTCATTTAGCCGGTCACGCAATTCACAATAGCATTTTATCTGACGACGAAAATGCTCCAGCAAAATGCAATAAGCCATTTGGTCTTTAGCCGATACGGGTGCTTGTTCGAATCCTACTCTCGCTGTTCGGTCCCAGTTCTATATCATGTGGTTTGATTGACAAACACTTGGCAACGGCCTCGTTGATGTGCAATGAACCGCCATGCATAAATAACCTGACTACGTTCAGAATTACGGGGAAAGTTACAGCATAAAACACCAATCGTATACAACAAATAACATTCACGAGCTCTAACGTCACGGTGGTGATACCTGCGAGACGTTACAATTTTTATTGCCTGTAAAGCTTTTACTTAGTTTACCTTTCACAGGAGCCCAAGATGGTCATTGAAAACGAAATTATCACGATAAAGTTGAGTTTTGGCTTTTGGAAACATTTTATTTCATATTATTTATTTATTTCATTGTTCCATAACGCCATATTCAATCATGTCAATAGCCGATCGGTTTTTTGGTGGATGAAATCGGAGTTCTGTACGTAAAAGCCCGTGTATAACTTCGCAGGTTTGCTTATGTCACGCCGAATGGAGGGACCTCATTGGGTTGTCGTAACGTTGCAACTCCCAGTCTGGGAACAGTCTCGCGAAAGTTTTGTGGCGTAACGTGAGCGTAACTGACAAAGCAACCAACATTGCATTGTTGCATGAGTTAGGAATATTTTCTGCAAGTTACTCCTGATACGAAAATTACCATAAAGTAACACTGGAGAAACCTGACTGAATACACCGTATCAAAGGAATTAGATGGCTGTGGCGGTCAATTATAATATTTGCGTTTCAGTCAGTCTGCTTTTCATGTACCCTCACTTCAATCACAAGAATCCTCGTGTAGATAAATTGAAAGATCTAAGAACCCTCTGATATCGCGACACACGCTCCGTCTTCAATAACGATGAGAAAAACCTTCCCTCTGTATCTTGGAAGATAATTCTTATTGAAATTCCATCATTGCCGGCTTCCTTTCTCATTTTGACGGACATGGAAGCTCGCGAACGTCTTCTACCGTTAATTTTGCTGATCCACAGGGAGGTAATGAAACCCAACACATACGGAAACCTAATATCTGTAAATAAGCTTGGGAGAAAAGTGGATGCTTGAAGATTTGGGTCATTATGGTCTATGATACACACTCTACGTGACTTGACGACAAAACTACCGCGAGAGCGCGAGAGCGCGAGATCACGGGCTAACAAGGTGACCCATTATATTCACTTCAATGCCGTCAGTCCTAAACAATACCCGTCAGCCCCAATGATCACAAACGGCAGCCTCTCAGCTGAGTGCATTTTCCGACCGTGTGAAGGCGACGGGGAAGAACTGGCCTGGTTTTCGCCAGAAATTGTGCCGATAACAGAATCGGAGTTTTTTCCGCAACTTATCCTAATTCTTCTAATTTTTGGGACGGGTATCAGTAGTGCTGAAAGCAAAAAATTATCTTTCTCTTCCAGTTTTTCAGCAAAGTAAAGATATGGACATGTTGTTCAGTAGATGGACTAACCATGTGAAAAAAAGACATGATGTATTCCTGTTACAATTACTTGTATATTGGTTAAAAGGGGCAGACCAAGTTTCTCAATGATTAGAAGAATTAGGGTATACGTGACCGTTGCTTAAGGACGACGAGACGGAAGTTTTTGACCTGACGTGTATAAAAGCTTTCGTTAACAGGAACTCGAGTACAGTGGATCTTTTGTAATGGTCATGCACTTATTAAGTGATCCTTCATGCAAGGAATTGTTTCTAACTCGGAATTGCTGGGGTTATCGTTCTTAAGCGTGGCCTCGACGGTCTTCACTAATCCAGATGGCTGGGTCATTCACAAGGTATGCGAGGGTCCTCGCCACATCGGGATATCCGTGGATACCCACTTACCTTGAATCGAAACAAGGCGTGCGTGAATGGATGTGGTCAAAATGTGGAAGCTGATATCTAGTAGTACCTCAACGTTCACGAATGCTGTTGGCCTCTTTTTCCTTTTTTCTATTTTTGCTGTGGCTGACCAATTAAAACATTTTTCAAGATCTTCGCTTAACAGGTCAACGTTGGTTTCCGGTCGTTGCCAAGCAGTGTGTGTAAATTGTTAATGACTTGCATATCAAATCAGGTTTCGCGTTTACAGTTAGTCGGACAAGCCTATGGATGAATCCGGCACA
The DNA here is from genome assembly GCA_016165875.1 of Acanthopleura granulata. Classification (NCBI taxonomy): domain Eukaryota; kingdom Metazoa; phylum Mollusca; class Polyplacophora; order Chitonida; family Chitonidae; genus Acanthopleura; species Acanthopleura granulata. Next base: position 23,691,318 of record JABBOT010000008.1, read on the forward strand.
ACCATTTCGCTACATACTACGGTGCCACTATATCATGGCGCCAGTGGAACTGTAGCCAGCCTGGCCATCATGGCAGCTGCGCTCACACTACACTACATCTTAATTAACGCCAAAATACAACATGAGTTTACCACAAATCAATCAAATGTTAACGTTTCCACTCGATTTAGTTATACATTTATTTGAATTGTTTTTTTTTAATGCTGTAATTACGGATTTTTACCTGATATGCTGTCGGCTTCCGAAATCACTTGCGACGAAAACAAGATTTTCAAGGAATAAGCTTGGGAGGCGCTGTTCTAATGGATATTGGGGAAACCACCAATAACACCAAATTCATATGAAGTAAACATTAGCTGAGATTGACTTCACTGCACAGTATATTTATTAGTCGTTACATGAATCATGTCATGAAGATTTCATCCATTTTTCAAAACAAATCCATTGAGCCAAGTCCTACTTCATCCTGAGCTGAACTAAGTAGGTTTTCCTGGCTACCCATCTTCGCAAACCAGGTACATAAAATATGCCAAGATGAATAATGCAAATAACCAAACCAAAAATAAAAAAAGAGCTGCATTCTGTTTATAAATTGTTGCCGTCCACGAAATTTTGCTAACTCCAACAGACAACATAAATCAACATTAAATAGACTGCGTAAACACAAAACTTTTAAGGAGAAAAAATTAACTCAACTTTGCAGTCAAATCCCAGACATACCGAGTACACATGCAATGAGTAGAGATGGTAATGTACAATTTGCAGAGAGAGGCGTGCTGTTTAAACGCACGTAAGTCTTACCAAGTATTGAACAGCAGGCGGCCAGCAAGGCGTCCGTGTCCTCATCCGGGTACATACTGTGGATTAGGAATGATCCACCATCTAGCTCGATACCGGCGACTGCCCTGAAACGACAAGGACAGAATAAGGGGGGCATGGATAAGACGGCAGAAAAACATGGAACAGTCGAAACAAGAATATGGGAGAGAGGGAACAGAAACATGGAAGAAACGAAACAAGAAATATCACACTGCTGATGTTCCAAGTTTCTGTCCCTCCCCCGAGGGGGAGGGACAGAAACTTGGAACAGGCGAAAAAAGAATAATGGGAGAGGGGAGACGGAAACATGGAAAATATGGAATAGAAACAACTAACAAAGTTCTGCTATAAATAATTTTATTTGCAAATCTTGAAGGCCGAACACATAAAAAGAGGAGGTAAGTCGGACTTAACACGGATTAACAACAGCTTTTAGGGGGCTATTAATTCTTTATCTTTGGTTCGTACATTCACTTGTTAATTAATTCGTTAATCAGTCAATGGGGTGAATTCTAGATTCATTTACTTATTTGATCTTATTTTTCCACTGCTATGCATTCATTTATCATAAAATATACTGATTGTGGCATATAAAATAATCGTACTACTACGTGACAAGCTTGAAATCAGAGTGGCTAAGATCTGAGAAAGCTTTCTCGTTCCTCTGAATGAACGCAGTCCCAGGGCACCACCCTAATGAGATTTAATTATCAAATTAAGTTATATTTGGCTTGCTGTACATTTCCATGAAAGGTTTATGTTATCACCAATCCTGTCAGGGTATCCTGTAAACAGGATATGTCGTTCTCATGGCATGATCGGGCATAATTCCACCGCATGACCCCTAGAACCCTGGCTTATTCAATATTTGACCGATATGGTATAGTGGACGGATAACATCTCTTGTGGATATAGCGCAATATGACTTGGTTCGCTGAAATACTAAACCAGTTCTAACATCGGTAAAGTACGCGCGGTTTAAGTCATCGAGACATCTATGTAAAGGAACTATTTAAACATGGATGATTGATTTAGCTGGATTAGGATAGATGCACGATTCCGGTAGGCGATGATGCTGGTATTTGTGCTGTTTCCTTACTGAGGGTTATTGCATATAACACATGCTGGAAAAACACTGGCATCGATGATGCAAGTTATGCATACCAAAACTCGTACAGCCGTACATTTACATAGAGCGAGACACCGTTTACAATGTGTTTGCAATGCACCGGGACGCCATTCAAGGTTTGTAAATTAGGTATATGCTGGATCTATGCAAACTATACCTACATATTGCTAAAGATGACATGTCTTCCATCATTACGACATGGGTTACCCCTTTCCCCCCCCTCCCCCCAATAAAACTGGCCTCGATTGTACCATTCTCAAGTATGGCGTTAAGCAATACTCAAATAAAGCTGCACTGCTGAAGGATATGTGTATATGACAATTGATATATAATAACACGACAAGGGTGATCCAGTTATGTGATCTAAACGGCCTTAGAGATGTATAATCTCTTCCCACGGGCCAGTTAACATGATTAACAGTTACATTTGACTACAGATTGTAACGATAGTAATTCACGGCTAGTGATGGCACCATATTATATACTGTCAAGATTGGACCGTGGCTCGCTGACCGGAACTTCCACGGAGTGGGATCGCAAAGCTAATCTACATATATCAGATCTCAAGAGGAAAGAATCTGGGATGTGTCATGGTTTGCTGATACCCAGTCTCTGGAGATGTGGATTTACGTCTTTTAAGGGCTGGAGGTGAACGAAGTTGCTAATGGTAAAACCCCTATCCGGGCCGCATCGCTTGTTAAAAGAATGCTACTCCCGCGTAATTCAATCTCGCAACACGCTCATGTTCCTGTAAAGTAATTTTCCCTCTCCACTGATATGATCATTGTGATACTGCGGTACTTGCTGAATCTATATCCTCTTGCCTCGCAGCAAAAAGCTTTGATTTCCCATCAGGCGACTGAGACCAAGTCCGTTGAGGCGTCGGTTATCGGAAAGGCGTTGTTTACGCCACCCTATCAACTACCGCAATCAGATACACTTGTCCACGATTGCACTCATTTGTATGTATGGTCGGACTATGTTTCACAAAAAAGAGAATGATATACATCCAAGAAAAACCTGTTCCTAAAGCTAAGAATAAACCATTGCTCCACAAAAAAAAATGAAAAATACCCCCCAAAAACCCCCAAAAACCCCAACAAAACATTCCATGCAAATAAATGGGCATCCGTAAATAAGAGTGTAGCCCCTGTCCTGAAGTACATCATTCTGCGGGTGTTTATATATATTCCACTATCGGTTGTGTGAAACTGACAGATTGAAATATACATGTGCACTTAGAGATACATGTATACTAGGACAACTTGGAACTGTCCTTGGCGGAAGATATCAATGTTTTAAAAATTCGTGTTTGATGCAGTATATCTTAATAACATCAATGTTTGTCTTGAGTTATGATCTAACGCAACTTTGAATACCAGCAAAATGAATTCTTGCCTGAAGAGTAAAAGTAATCACCATGATTTTGCTGTGGAATCACTTCGTGGTCTTGGTTTTGACACTGATTGGCTTGTCCAGGAAGTCCAAACAGAATACAGGGTTCTGTGGTTTTGTCCTGGTACGACTTAACGGAATAACGAATGGACATGCAGGCTTAATGGAATACCGCAATAGACTGACTTGCAGTGTTAAAGGATTAACGGAGAGGAATGATTTGTAGTGTTAACGGATTAACGAATTGGGATGACATGTAGTCTTAATGGAATACCACATTGCAGTGCGTTAGTTGCGTACAGGTAATGACTTGTACCGGTATTTTAAATGGAATAACTGATCCTTTTTGTCATCTAATTACTTGTAGATTAATTGGAACAAACAATTAGCATGATTAGCATTCATTAATTTATTTGAAGCATAAGAATCGTTCATTCATGCAACGGCGGACGGATGGGTTTACAGCTTGAGGAAACCAGGAGAGCATGGCAAATAAGCCATCGTCCTCCGCCATGGACCTAGCAAAACCTCCAGACTTAAAGTCGCATCTGATCCATCAAGAGTCGCGTTCCAACCTGCGATCTCCGCCATGTCGGTAATCACGTGATGATCCCTGTCCTCTTTAGTTGCATGATCCAGCCAGAGACCCAGAAGCAGTGTACCACCGTTTTGACAGGTGAGTGACATACAGCCTTACGTACATGCACATATATTGTATGTATAATACATGTATTTCTGCTGTTGAATTTGTCAGCAGAGATTCCGTAAGCCGTTGTGGACTATTATGGATTCCTTTTCTCCTTATGTTGACAAATAGCTGAGACTCTGCACACACCTGACATCATACACTTGTCCCCCGCCCCAGCGATCGATCAAATTCAAAATGCAGCATTCAATACTTACAGAATTTCCTTCCATTTCGTCTCGCCATATTTCTTTTGCACCATGTCTGCCAGCGCACAATGTATGAAGCCATACTGTGAACAGATAATCCACATTCAATATTTATTCTATGTATTCATTTTGCCGCTGGGCAGGAGAAGACCTTCGACCACATGCGCACTAGGTTAAACGCTAAACGCAGAGGAAGCCATATAATGGAAATGCCAGGACATCATTCGAATTCTCTCCGCATTCTGTACATGAATAGCTTGCATGATGCTGCCTCTACATCCCTCTTGTCAGCAATTCTAGCAACCGCACACTGCAAAATGTTTCTTTATGTGAACATTAGTCTAGCTGCTGGCAAAAAAGATTATTAAGATAATTAAGGCGTGTACGGTGGGAAACGGTCCACTTGATCCCCCGTCAGCAATATTCCAACTCTATTTTTCGGGTTTTCAACGGCATTCTCCATCCATGGAGAAAAACAGCGCGGTTTATAAATTAACCTGGAATGACAAGAACTGCTCATATACTACACGGCTCAGTTTGCCAGTTTTGAAGCCATTTAAACCCCGCGAGACAAAGGTATGCTACATGCAATTAGGCGACTGATGGCTCCACTCAGTGAACACTACAAAAGGTATAAACGCTCCATGGGGAATATATTATTCATGTTTTTATATCAGTACACACCGGGCCGATATGATATCCGTCAGATACACATATTACATTTTTTTTATTCGTTTTTGCACTGACCCCGTAGGTGTCTGACCTACATCTGTTTTTCTGAGTGCGTTGTAGCCCGCACTGGAATTCAGCCGCACGTTCTCGAGGCTTCTGTGTTTAAGAGTTTCGTGTCATTGTACATAGAGCGTATATTCTGAAAAGATGTAGCCATGTTGTAAACATTATGTACTCCATTTTACTGTACGTAGCACTTTGTGAGCTTGCGTGTCACCATGTGCGATTTTTTTGTTTGTTTGTTTAATTTTGGTTCAAATACATGTATTAAACTTAGCTTAGTGTCTTCGTGTTTCTTTGTTTAATCTTGTGTAAGACCTCTCGCAGTCTGAGAATTGAACAAGCCATTTGTTTATAATATTTCCTCTCCGATAGTAGTACCCTTACATATTGGGGGTTCGTCCGGGAATTAAAACTGCTTGTGCTAGATTATAGCACATTAATGTTTAGCTTGTTTAGCGCTGTTTTAGTTCCTGTTTTGGATCAAATAGAGATTCATATCTTGTAGAATTGTTTATATAGTTTCTTTGTACACTCTGTTGTGTCATTATGGCTGAGACATTTAATGTAGATTCATTCCTTGATAGCGAAGATTTGCCATTTGTTAAGCTGTCTGAGTTAAGGAAGGCAGATTTGAGGAAAATAGCTGACAAGTTTGAATTAGACTTAAGCCACAGTCTTGGAAAAAGTGAATCGGTAGATGCTATTAGCAAACACTTGGGCTTAGGTAATACTTTATCTGTTAAGAGTGGTGATGTAGAGTTGGCTAAGCTTCAGTTAGAGACTGAAAGGTTTAAGTTAGAAAAGGAACATGAAGAAAGGCAGAAAGAACGATGAAGGAAGGAAAAAGAAAAGGAACGAGATAGGAGATTGAGTTAGAGAAATTAAGATTAGAAAAGGAAAGACAAGAATGAGAGCAAGAAAGAGAAAGAGAATAAGAAAGAGAGAAAGAAACAGATATGGAACTAAGAAAGATAGAGTTAGAACAGTAGTTCAAGCTGAAGGATCTCTAAGTTATGGGTAATGATAATGAAGCTGTTAGTCATGGTCACCAAGAATTTGATTTGGCTCGAAACATTCGATTAATGACCAAGTTTAATGATAAAGATGTTGAAAGGTTCTTTCTATCCTTTGAGAATGTGTCTGTTAGCTTTGAGTGGCCTAAAAAATATTGGACAATGTTACTGCAAAGGACGTTTGAAGGCAGAGGGCTATTCTGCTTTGTCAGTAGATCAGTTTTCAGACTATAGAACAGTTAAGGCAGCGGATCTTGTCTGCTTATGAGCTTGCACAGGAGGCCAATAGACAGAAGTTCAGACAGTTGAGGAAACAGTCTGGTGAAACGTACGTGGAGTTTGCCAGGGGTAAAGAAATGCTGTTTGATAGTTGGTACAGGGCTCTGAAGATAAATCCTTCTTTTGACAATTTAATGGGAGGTTGTTCTCTTGCAAGAATTTAAGAACACTTATCCTAATGAGATCAAGGTTTATTTAGGTGAACAGAAGGTCAAGGACGTTAAGACCGCAGCCAGTTTAGCTGATGAATATGAGTTAGATCATAGTACTAATGGACAAAAATTTCAGCATAAATTTTAGGAGAATGCAATTCTGATACGAAGAGCCCAAATTTTAATACTGACAGGGAGACTCTTGAGAACCCCAAGTCAGATGTGAGTTTTTCTTCTGACAAGAAGTAAAAGCCGAGAGGACCTACTATCGACGTGCCCAGTGCTGAAAAGAAAAGAGGAGCGAAAGTCAGTAGCTTTTGTTAACTCCAGTTGTAAACCAGTGAGGTCACAATTAGAGATAGGTAGTGTTAGTCCTATCATTAAACCACAAGTTATGGAAGTAGTTCAGAATCCAGAGACATACTTCGGTGTCGTGGTGTGGTTACTGGTAATGGAGTTACCTCCAACGCTCGTATACTTAGGGACACTGGGGCTAGTCAGTCTTTGATGTTGGAAGATGTGATTCCTGCACATTCTGATAAAGCAAACAGTCATGTTTTGATCCAGGATATTAATAGAAATTTTATGTCTGTTCCATTACATGGTGTTACCCTTACTTCTGATTTAGTTACTGGTTTAGTAACTGTAAGAGTTGTTAATACTTTGCCTGTGGAAGGTATTTCCTTTTTGCTGGGAAATAACTTAGCAGGAGACAAAGTGAAAGCGTGTTCTCATGTAGTGTTCCAGTTCCTTCTTGTGTGCTCACCAGGTCACAAAAATGAGCTAGGAAGAAGGAAGACAACTTTTCTATTGGCATTAAGGAATCACCTGATAATGTTGATTTGCCTAAAACTTTTTTCGTGATATTGATGGTGTAGAGGATGGTCAGGCGTTAGAGAGACCTGTGTTTTCTCGATCTGACGTGGTTAAATAACAACAGTTAGATCCTGAATTAAAGGGGTTAAGTAAGTCTGCTTTATCTGAGGAGGAAAAAGCTGATTTTCCTGTTGGTTATTACATGGAGGATAAGCTGTTAATGAGAAAGTACAGACTTTCTCATGTATCAGCTTCTGATGATTGGGCAATTTTGAATCAAGCTGTCTTACCCTAAAGCTATCGACAGGAAATACTTAAAATGGCTCATGAGATTCCTCCAGTTGGACATTTAGGCATAAGAAAGACAGACAGTAAAATCATTCGCCATTTTTACTGGCCTAAGATTCCCAGGGATGTTGTTAATTTCTGTAAGACATGTCACACTTGTTATTTAGTAGGAAAACCCCAACATAGTGTAAGGCTTGCACCTTTAATTCCTATTCCTGGTTTTGGTGAACATTTTAGTAAGGTACTTATTGATTATGTTGGTCCATTACCTAGAACTAAGTCAGGATATATGTATCTTTTGACTATTATGTATACAGATACTAGATTTCCTGAAGCTATCCCACTGAGACAGATAACTACTCCTCAGATAGTTAATGGTCTGTTACAGTTTATCACCAGGTATGGTTTACCTAAGGAAATACAATCTGACCAAGGGTCATATTTTATGTCAGGCTTATTTCAGAAAGTGTTGTATCAGCTGGGGATTAAACAACTTAAATCCGCAGCTTACCACCCTCAATCCCAGGGTGCTTCGGAGAGATACCACCAAACTATGAAGAATGCTCTCCGAGCTTATTGTATGGAATAATCCTAAGACTGGGACAAGGTCATTCCATTTGTATTGTTTGCCACTAGGGATACTCCTAATGAGTCCACTGGGTTTAGCCCATTTGAGTTGGTTAGATTGTTAGATTGCGTTTCAGAATTTCGTGACAGGTTAAGAAATACTTGGGAGATAGCTGTGCTAACTTAACGACCTCTCAGGACAAAATGAGACTGTACTATGAGAGGAAGGCTAAGCCAAGAAGTTTTTCTCCTGGAGGTCAGGTTTTGGTTTTGTTGCCTCTACCTGAGAACCACATAAGGCCAACTTTAGTGGACCATATCAGGCGGTGAAGAAAGTTAGCGAAGTTAACTGTATTATTAGAGAGACTGGAAGGCTGTGTCACATTAATATGCTCAAGAAGTACCAGTCCAGTGATGCAAGTCAGTCAGTAGCTGTGGCTAGCGCAGTACTGAACCATGTAGAGCAGAGTGATAATTCATCTACAACATGTACTGAGTCCAAAGAGCCAGGCAGCAATCAAGTGTGTTTGTTAGATCCTAACTTGGATAACTCAGGTGTGTTGAACAATTTATACGAAGTGTGAAGTCACCTTTCTAAAAGTCAGAGGCAGGATATTTGAAAGTTGCTCGAGACTTATCCTGAGATATGTTCTGATTTACCAGATTGTGCAAATGCTACTGCACAGGTTGGAGATGTAGATGGTGCGGCATGTATCAAGCGGTACCCTTACTGAGTTATTTCTACAAACCTAAAGTTTCTGTACATACTGGATTGTGGCATTACTTAAATTTTTTTGGTGATGTTATTCTGGTTGTACAAACTCTGTATATATCATAATCCTTGAAATGCATGGGATTGCTTAACATGGCAATGTATCCATTACAGGATACTGTTTGTTCGGATCATAATCATTTAATATCCATTGAGTCATTTAAGGTTAAAGCACCATCGTAACGTTATTGTTTGACTTTACAGCCTTGTACTCTGGAGATTGTGCATATTGCTGGAATGGCAATATTGTGGCTGACATGCTATCCAGAGCTTAATTGAGATTTGTGTATGCATATTTCTTTGTATATGTACATATATTCCTTGTAACATCAGCTTGTCACTATTGTAAATATATTTTATACTCAGTGATTGTAAAAATCACCGTACTTCCGTACAATTATCTTTTCTTGGGGGGGGGGGTGTAGCGAAACCTGTCCTTAAAATATTGTATTCTATTTTTTATTTGTTTTGTGCTAACCTGGTCAATGTCTGACCTTCATTTTTCCTTTGTGTAGCGTGCGATGGACTTCATTCGAGCATTGTCAATTCTTTTGTTTTTATGACTTCATATCATTGTACACGGAGCGTACATTCTGGAAAGATGTGCCCATGTTGTAAACATGTTTACAATCAAACCATCCGAAAGTTTCTTTACGTTCATCTATAAATATGAGCGAGGAAGTTGTAATTGCGCAGTCATATTAATTATATCCACTTGAGAGCACATTTTCTCTCGTCCACGTAGAAGAACTTTGATTTGGAGATATCTGCTTTCATGCCCATGTACAAAGCCATTTCGTACTCCATTTTTTCTGTACGTAGCACCTTTTTGAGCTTGTCTGTCGCCACTTGCTATTTTGTTTGAGACGTTCTTTTAGAGCTTCCATCGCTGATTGTTTCTCTGTGCGATTACGTAAATTTCATCCCAGTTCAGGAAAGTAACTGAAACATACATCGCCAGCTCGGCATCACGGACGCTATTGTCAACCCGTTCGACCAGGAAAGTTGCCCCTTACCAGGGAGCTGGATATATACCATCGTCGGTGTGCCGTGCCCAATGCTGTTTACAGGATTGTTTAAGAATTCTCAAGGACTGTGGTTTCTATATTTACGTGGACTGACTTGCCTATGGAGGCCGGAATATTCCATACGGATTTGGACCCTGTCACCATGAAGAATTTATATAATTTTGTAATTATCTGTATTGTTTTGTATGCTATTGTCAGTTGTACTGTTTGTCTATTTTGGTTCAAATATATGTATTGAACTTAGTCTGGCGTTTCCGTGTTTCTTTGTTTGATCTTGTGTAAGGCCTATCGCTGTCTGAGAGTTGAACAAGCCATTTGTTTATCACTTTTCCTCTCCGATAGTGGTGCCCTCACAGCTTCATAACCCTTTGAATCTTTGTAATGACGCGTCGGTGTTCTGTTTTGCTAACAATATCTTAATACCACGCGTCAGTGTTCTATTTTGTAACTTTACCCTTCGTTTCTTGATAACTAGGTGTCAGAGGACTGTTCTGTTCATGCAAACCTCTGTATGCTGGGAACGAGGCGTTAATGTTCAGTTTTGTTACATAGCCTTCATTATCTTCATGACCAGGTTCAGTGTTCTATTTAGTCACATTACTCTCTCTTTCTGTTTCATTTATGCAAGCCTCTGTATGTTAGTAATGAGGCCTCAGTGTTCTGTTTTGTTGTGAAAGCCTCTTTAATATGCTCTTGTTCTCTTTTATACAAGCCTCTGATAGCTGGTAGCTATGTGAGGGAGTTCTGTTTTGTTATGCAAACCTCAGTTCTTCGGAAATGTTAACAAATATCTGTATTTTGATAAAGAGGCGTCAGTGCATTGTTTTGTTACACAAATATCTGCTTCTAGATAACATGGCGTCGGTGTTCCGTTTCTTTATACACGCCGCTGTGTGTTGACAGCCAGGTGTCAGTGTTCTGTTTTGTTATACTAGCCTCTATGTATTGAAAACCACGTTCACTGCTCTATTTGTTATTTTAGTCTCTATATGTTGACAATGATGTGTTCTGTTTTGTCATATCAGCCTCTATTTGTTGACAACCAGGCGTCAGTGTATTTGACTATGCGTTTATGGTAAGATATCGGGGGTCATGTTTTATTAGACAGACCCCAAGATAATAAGGCCGTCTTAAGCTTAGCTTGAGTCAAGTCCCACCTCTAGCCTTCTTTCTAAAATTAGGTTTGACAGTAAGCATTAATTTTCCCACTTTACATCTGCTATCTGTGTTTAAATGGTTGGTCTCAATTTTAGCACGGTAAACGGTTGTAGAGTTAAGACTAAGGAGGCGTTAAGCTTAAGTCCGCATCTCCATCCTGGAGCCAGGCCTTGGTAACGCTGACAAGCGGGGAATCACAGGTAAAGTGCATGATATGGATCTTTGTTATTGATAACAACTTTGTCATTTGGGGTATAGTTTCTAATGCCGAGGAAGTATAAGGATCGCTTTATGAAACAGAACGGTGTAGTGTTGATTACGATGTATAGTACGTAGATTTTATGAATCGGACGTGTGCCGGTAACCAGTTGTCAAGGGTTATTTTATTATACACATGCCTCTGCATGTTGAGACGGATTTTCCCCCATGGTAAGCTAATAATGTAAGTGATGTTAACACTCCTGTCTTATTGGCTAACAACATTACACAGATCTGTGTCAACATTGCCTGTCTGACAAGTTGTGGTATGGCAACTGCGTGATGATGGCAAGAAAACTACGGCCATATTGCAACATAACACCGCTACACAATATGAAAAATTAAACACAAGTGTATGCAATTGCGCAATTGATGAATTTTCCACACTGTTAAATGGTACCTACAAACCAGAGCCGGTGCCCACCTCTCGTCATGTCAAAAGTATGTTCAACGCACAAAATTAAGGGCAGTTTTTTTTAGCACAAAATAAAACATGTACACAAGACAAGTAAATCAGACCGTGAGAAAATTCAGATTGTGGGAGGAAGGCCTTACCATTTTCGATGCACCGTGACTGGTCCCTAGGATCTTTCTTTGGAATTCATCTGTCGCCAGTATCAGTCACAGTGGTAGATTCATCTGTCACTCGTATCGGTCACAACGGTAGATTCATTCATGTTACCTTGGGTCACAACAGTAGGTTCATCTGCCGTTAGCATGGATCACAGTGGTAAATTCATCTGTAGTTAGCGTAGGCCACAATGGTAAATGCTTTCTGTAGCCGAGTGCACTTGGGACTGTCGTGTGATTCAGAAAAAAGATTTTCATAACATGAACAGCTTGAATGCACCTCCTTTGCTCCGTCGAACTGCACACAGTACAGTTCCAAAATGCGAAGTCGGTATGTTTATATCCAAGGCTTTAGAATCTTGTCCTCTCAAACCAACATACTGTACATAGGAGGAACGCGTTTCTTTCGCTATACGTCTTCCAGCAGCACAGCTGGATACGGGTCGCTGTGCTCCTCACAGAGAACAGACCTTCGCAAATATAAAGCTCCAATTGTCCTCCTGGTACTGGCGAGTAAAGCTGCCCCGGAGACTGTGAATGGATCTGTCAAGACTAACCGGTGCGGCTTCGGTTAACGGTAAAATCTGGTATTCTCCAGACTTATTCCCCTACAGCTGCACATTCCTTTCCCGGAAGCCTGTTCCCAGTTGTAATCCCCTTGTGGCAGGCAGCTCAGTATCGCCCACCGCGCCTAGCATTGATCGGCTGCTCTTGTTGGTTATAACTAGCCGAGTATGGTAACCGCCGCTGTACATTGTCTGGGACTTGTCTCCGCAGACGTCTCTTACTTCGGCAACTTGAACATTTGTGATCTCCCGGGCTTAAATACATTCAGTGCGACGAGAAGTCACTTGGCGTCATGTAAAATTAAAACAAATAACGCATGGCATTCGACATATAGCAGAAGGAGATCTTACGAATCTCATGTCTTACGTTAATATTAAATAGGGGCAATTATAGGACACAGGCTCTGATGGCCTTTAGGCGCAACTACCAAAATGTTCCACCTGCGCCTCAGCGTTACCCTGAAGTTCATTAGCAGCCTTACATTTACGCTATGTATTCAGAACTAAGGGAAGCTTCTTGAAGCATTCCAGGAGAACAGATTAATTCCAGCCGGTGTCAAAATCCAATTCTACGAATTGTCTCTGAAAGCTTATTACTCACCGGAAACTGAGATGCTCAGCACAATTTTAACGCTTAGGTTTTAACTATACGCTGAACAGGATAAGACCTCAGACACTATTAACTTTCTGTAGCCGACAATCGAAACATTTAGTGCTGTAACCCAGCATAAGACATTTACCTTTTCCCTAGAATGAAGATGTGTAAGAATGATTCACAGCGTCAGTGTCGTCTTTTTTTTTTCATTAAACACTAAACAGGTCCTAATGCAAGATCGTAATGGTTTCACACAATCATAGCCTATGAGAATATTCTCTTCCAAGTTTGCAATATATATTTCTAAAATCTATAGGGGTCGAAACCGGCATTCGTATGCCAGGCGTCAACGAAAATGGGCGTTCCGGGTCAATTATCGCGAGACCAGTTTCCAAAACGACAAATAGCACAAACCACCAAAGAAATAAGAAAGTATATAATATAAAAAATTAGGACTAATTAATGCAAAAAGAAGCAGCCAACAGTTTCCAGTGTTGACGAACGGACTATAACGGAACCCTATGAACATTGTGATTATCCGTTACGGTATAATCAATTTAAAACTGAGCCTAAAGGAAGCTACTAATGTCAGTTCGTGAAGTATGTTACCGAAAACTTAATACTGGATCAATCAATTAATTTATTTATTTGGTCGGTATTTTAGGCTGCACTCAAGAATATTTCACTTATACAACCGTGGACAGCATTGTTGTGGGTGGAAACAGAACAGAGCCCGGGAGAAGCCCCGCGCATTCTGTTGACTGCTGGCGGACCTTCCCATGTTCGACCGGAGGGGAAGCCATCGGGAGCTGGGCTAGAGCTCACAGCGATCGCATTGGTGAGAGGCACATGTCTCAATACACTAGCGTGCTAACTCCCTCGGCCACTGTGGCTCCCAAAACATTGATGGAAATACGCCTAGACAGATTATATTATCGTCGGGGTGCCCATAAAAACCGATTGAGTTGTAACGAATCCGTCTGGCATGGAATGCTAAAAATTTGCCATTGGGAATTTAACATTTTTGTTTAAATTGTTGATTGCTGATTGTATTCGCAGTATTTGTGTATCACTTTTGCTAGCTTGGGGTTTAAGCTCACCTTTAACGTTAGTTTGATGGTTTCTCCAAAGTGATGTCATGTAGCAGCCCGATCTCATTGTCGACATATATTTTAGTGCTGCCTCACTGAAAGGCCATGCAGAAGACTATAATGATGAAGCCGCGCTCATGCACATATATAACGACACCAGTACGACTAAAACTTGTCCTGTCTATAGCTACGCAGTGCTAATATTATTTATTTAGGTAATCATCTGACACGAAGATTAAGCCAAGTCACTCGTTTCTAAGGTGGGCACTGTAATCCGGCTCGCATGGCTTGAAAACACCAATACTTCCATTATACTCTAGCCGTCTCTTCCGCCATGTGGAGTTTTCTATTAGCTGGTCAATACATAGCGTCGTCTTTGCTTCGGTTTAACTTTTGACGTGTGTGATTTCGCGCTGTCCGGAAACGTAGTCGCCTTCAACAGCAGTGGTGATAGAGCAGAGTCTCTCTAAGAATATAAATTTAGTTGCGAAATTTATTACGCGGTTGTGGTCTGTCCAGGGACGGAATCAGCTGTTACCAAGGACAGAAAGTCCACACACTTCATATACCAACAATTCCTAGCATTCGAACCGAAACATGAAATTATACCGTCTGTGGTACATAGATCACACCGAAATATATAAAACTTGAGAAAATACATTCCCATTTCCCAGTAACTTGGGTTACTACAGTCTGTGGTGTATACACTGTGGCGAAATTTTACACCGCTTATAGTTTCTTCTTTAACTTGTTGCCTATATTCACCTCTCTATAAAGTCTCTCATGCTCGGTATAAAAACTGCCTTTCGGCAGTAACATGTAACACCACAAGTTCTTCACTTCGATATGTTGGATGTTCATGTTATTGTAAGGAAAATGCAGACAGAAGACTCTTTCTTATCAATAATGTTAAACTATAAGTTTACTTTCCACACCAAGAATTCATTGCAACGGGTGACGTCATTATTATTCAAAACCCTGTGGCATGCTGAGCACCGGTCGTCGAGTGTAATTTGTTTTGTAACAGCAGGACAAAGTGCCGTTAGAACGAAATCCGATCAGTGAGAAAGTCTACACCATTATCTCTGTGAATAGACTACATTGTCTTATAATCAGATCTGAAGTTATACTGTTTTGAAATGATAGAGCCAGGAGAGATGAACTAACTTTCCTTTATCATGGTTATATTGTACTGAAACTTGAAAACGATTTCAAACATGGCAGAGTCAAACACAGTAAAGTCGATTTCAGGCAACTGGTGTCGCCTTCCGCGAAAGCATGCTGAACTCCTCTCATTATTCAGCATGCCCCTTGAGTTTGAAACATTTTGACGTCACTCGAGGAAATGAAGTTTTCGCCTTGAAAACAAGGTCACAAAGTTTAACATTCTGAACTACAAAAACTGTCCTAACTGCGTTTTCCTTGTAACAATAAGGCCTTACACTACATCTGTGTATAGAGCTTGTGGTGTTAATACGCATGAGTGATGAAGGCAATTTTGGTTGTGACTCTGAGTGATTTTACTCAGGCGACAAGTTGGAAGAAACAGACTATACATATAATACAAAATAACAGCTGCAATATGGAAGATCGTAGCAAAATTTGAGTTTACACCACTTTCAGTATCTAAGTCGTACCGACACCTGTTCATACAATATATACAAAAACATATAGCAGCTGTGATGTACCAGTCACAGTCGTGCCAAAACCAGAGATTACACGGAATGTGTACAGAGTTCACGCTGCCTGCTACATGCAGTACCACGTAATTTTTCAGAACAAGGCCCTGAAATACCATCAACAATTTGCTGTGTTTACAAACGCTTCGACTGTAAGATCGGAGTCATTCTTTCATTTCAGAAAAAAAAAACGCGTGGCTCTTAAATTCCCTCATGCCGTCTTTACTTCCACTCTTTCATGCTAGGCTGACTGTCATATGGTTTTATCTTATTGTTTTGGTGCTTAATACCATATCTACGAATTTTTCATTTGTAGAAGGTCGGGGGCTTTAACTGATAGTAGCAACTGGTGTGCAAGGGGTATGCAAATGTGGAGACACACAGGCCTCCACACTGTGTTGGTGGCAGACAGGTGAGCTTCAAAGAACAAAACGCTACACCAACGGCTCCAGCAGCTCAGTAAAACGCTATTTGTCACCATTCAAGGGCCCGGGAACAATTAGGAGATCTGCACAGTTCCTTTCCAAGGTCGAGACTGCTGGCTTTATCAGTACCACATCTGTGCTGGCGTTTGTTTAATCTGGTGCTGGAGATTGGCTTTATGTAGGTTTGCGATAGGAATGGGACTTGCTTTAAGGACATATGTAAGTCGGTCCTGGCTAGATTTAATCTTCCGTCCTTGATGACGCGGAAAACGGACATGGTGACCTGAGAAGTAAGACTGATATCTGCTCTCCAACGTACACATGTAGGGAAATCTTCCGTTCATCCAATGCGACCCTCTGGTGCTCTACGTGCAATACCAGAATTAAAAGGCCCAGAAAAATCAAAAAACGAGTGAGATTGTAACTGTCAAGAGAAGTAAGGTTTGTTCTAGCGATTCGCCATTTTAAATATTTGCCTAGAAAGCAAAAAAAAAAGTAAATGATGTTATTTCTAATATTCGTTCTTTTTTTATTGTTATTTGTAAATCACAAAATTCTATACCTCAATGATCTACGATAATAATTTTTAACTGCCATACTACTGTAAATATGCAGAATTATAACTCTTTTATTTATTTAAATTAAAACTTAATACTAAGCCAAATGCAACTGGCAATGAAATAAGTATAAATAAAGCGTCAGTATGAAGGGCTGCGATATTGGTAACGGTTGTGGCCCAAAAGCAGTATTTCAAATAAATACCCGTTCATTGTTGCATTTTTTGTTGACTAATGCAGATATTGGTTGTTCGAATGCAGCCTTATTCCTTCAAATAATTTTTTGTTACACAGAGCGTTGCTGTTGTAATGGGAAGGCGGCATATTTTTTAAACCTGTGATGTGGCGCTAGTGTGAAGCAGGACCTTTAGGCATTGTTAGGTCAAAAATTGATTATAGCGCAACGACCAGAATGTCAGAACCTATTGTAACCCCGCGCTGTCTTTAACGTCATTGTGATGTGTCGGGGAAAGGAACATTTGACCTTTTTAAAATGACGTCAATGTCCTACTGCCGGGCGTTCGACAGCTTCTCCATTGAAAGATATCAAAGAAACTGTTTGATACCACAGTTAGTGTCAGCCTCAAAATATTAGTTACTGGTGGCAAAGCAAATATGGACAAAGCGGGTTTTTTTTTTCACAAATGCATCTAAGCAATCCTGGGGGTGTAATAATTTCTTATTACCATGATGCTTTTATGAATAGATGCAATCAAAGCGCAGCTGAAATACTTTTATTTGTATTTCATCTGGAAATTATTCACAGACTACGAGTTTCAAAGCTGAAAAGGATGTCATGACAAGAGTGTCCATTGTACATGTCTTCCCTACACCATTTCAAAGCGTTGACTGTTTCTCTCGTACATGTTAGCACCGTTATTTAACATTTATGCAGCATTTCTTACAGATTTCTTGGGGAAATGCGGTTTTCGGCATACGTGTTGCGATTATGGTACTTCATTGTGTACAGGTGCTATATGAATGTCGGACTTATAATCATGTTTCAGTCGGCGATAAACACCTATCCATTTTTATCACAATGCAACTCTCTACTGATAAATGTTTTCTAATCCTTTAAAATTACCCTCAATGTCTGCTCTGGACTGACATACGCACGCGTAAAGCCTTTTTAAGAAGAAAACATAGAGTTAGGACAAAGATTCTAGAATGTAATATTCTCCATTAAATTAGTATCCGTGCCCATCAAGAAACCTATCTTATTGTCTCAGTTCAATTTCTCGGTTGATTAAAGTCTTCTAATCACAACGGATACTGAGTGAAGCCCAACGTAGAACCATAGCTAAAACGTTCCTCCGGATCTCAGACCAGAGTCGTGATCCATTACCGATTCAAGTATAGCTATATGTAGCCTCGTTCTTGTCTGTGGTGATTTTATTTGGAATTAAACAATGGAATGAAGGTAAAGCCTTGTGACTCGATCTGTAAATAGATGTAATCAGTGCTTATATTGTCAGCCTTGTGATTTTCATTAGCGCCCTGTCAATAATACCAGCGTTGTGGCCAGGCTGTTTGGACAATACTGGGTTTCTTCTGAGAAACCTCTTTATTATGCTGATACAGATTTGATGGATTCTCCCAGCTCAGGCATTATTTATGTAACAATGAACGCACCTGACATAGATTTATGTACGACGATATGAGCTATAATTATTTTAGCCGTCCACTTTGTGTCAATCTCTGGCCAGATATTTTCTCCGCTTAGTGCCACTTTGACCAAAACACTTTTACCTCCACTTGAAGAATCTAAACATGCTTAGCACAGCTTTCACAATACAGAAAAGCTTCTTCTCCGGTCATGCATAGAACGGTTTGCATGCTTGCGAATGATCGTGGGTTTCTCCTGACTTTGTCCGGTTTCTTCCCACCTTAATACTAGCCTTGCATAAGTCAAAAGTTCATGAGTACGTTTTCAAAGCGCCAATAAATAAATCAATAAATATATGCTCAAATTTTTAGACATAATTTATCTTGTTGCTATAGTAAAACTAGTCTGCTAGCGACTGCTTTCAGTGAACAAATTTTAGAAGGGAAACCACTGAACCATTTTAAGGCACCAACATGTCAGAGCTGCTCTGTACCATGTGAAGAAATTCTCATTGGCTTACTACTTTACGTACATGACTTTGATTTCATCTGAGTGCAAAATTTATCAAATCTCTTAATCATGTATACCGTCTTCATTGGCATTAAAACTTGGCTGACTTCATTAAATCCATATACAAGCATTAACCCTTTGGTTTCATTTACGTCAATGTTCTTAGTTTAGTTTTCTTACTTTACTCGTTATTTTGCATATGTTATGTTAATTTCTATAACCTCTTAAGGCTTCGGGAGGAGAAAAAAAAGTCTGACTTGACGACGTGATTTGTCCCTATCCAAAACTTAGCCTAACCCGTTCCGTTTTATTTTCTGTTCTGTTTGCCCAGGTACAGTTTACCAATCGCTCCAGCCTTTAAAGCGTCACAGTGATGTCAAGAAATCCACATATTCATGTAAACCTAACAAGACACAGAACATCGAGCAGATGAAGGTTAAGTGGTATTTGTATAGCCGGTGCTGGCTCCAATCCACCCACCCGCAAATAATTTACTCTTGGGGATTTTTGTTATAAAAAAAAGCGTTTGCTGAGAACTGTGGTGCCATGTAAGACAGTGAATGAGGACAGGCCACAGCACTGAGTGCTACCTCTGTGTGTTCAAGCACTGCCCGCATTTGTGTAATTATACGAGAAGACCGCAGTCCGCTTACCGGGGAATCTTAATTGTGTAAGCCCATTAACGGTAATGTCGCTCGAACGCGTATACATACAATAAAGTAAAGTATTTGCCAACTGGACAATTCCATTTTTCCGGTAATTTAAGATGGACATTAGTGATTTTATTTCACGTTCTTTTGCGGATACCACGAGTTATTTCACTTGCAGTCAATCAGACAGAATGAATTTAACACCAGTCATGATTCCCTGAGTATCTACGACTCCACTAGTAATGACATTGACGATGTCAGCAGCTATGTCAAGTAGATGGTCTGGTTATCTAAGATGTGTCCACTACTGAGAACCGGTCATAATTTCGCGTTACATTTCTTTTCACATATCTGGCTCCGAATAAACACCATTCATTTTTTTTTTAAATTTAGAACTTTCAACGTCATGGATTATTTTTGATATGAGCAAGTGTTTTTCCGCATGTCTTATGTCTATTATCATTCCGTTATCTCCCCTAAATATCTACAATAGACATCCGTTATTCTAGGTTATTGAGGATATCAGTAATTTTGCTTCGAAATAGTATAAGATCACAGTCACAGTGGCTGATAGCTATCTACTTCAGGACAAACAATTCAAAATGCAATCCTCATATAGACTAGGGGAGGGTGAGGGGGCCTCCGTGGGTCAGTCGGTTAGCGCGCCATCTCAGCACAATGACCCGAAGCCTCCCACCAATGTGGTGGCTGTGAGTTCAAGTCCATCTCATGCTGGCTACCTCTCCGGCCTTACGTGGGAAGGTCTGCCAGCAACCTGCGGATGGTCGTGGGTTTCCCCCGGGCTCTGCCCGGTTTCCTCCCACCATAATTCTGGACGCCGTCGTATAAGTGATATATTCTTGAGTACGGCGTAAAACACCAATCACATAAATAAATAAATCATACAGACTAGACAAGTCTACAAGAGTCCTGACCAGACAAATTACCCAATACCCCTTGTGTTTAAACGTGTTGGATTCGTAATCCTTTGGTGCCCTTGGGTGCAACGAGACAACACCTAAACATCACTCGGCTAATAAAACATTGTAGACTCTTCTTTAGTGGGGGCCTCCGT
The DNA here is from genome assembly GCA_016165875.1 of Acanthopleura granulata. Taxonomy (NCBI): domain Eukaryota; kingdom Metazoa; phylum Mollusca; class Polyplacophora; order Chitonida; family Chitonidae; genus Acanthopleura; species Acanthopleura granulata. Next base: position 23,711,945 of record JABBOT010000008.1, read on the forward strand.
GGCACAGTCGGTTAGCGCGCTAGAGCAGCGCAATGATCCAGAAGCCTCCCACCAATGCGGCCGCTGTGAGTTCAAGTCCAGCTCATGCTGGCTTCCTCTAAGGCCGCTCGTGGGAAGGTCCGCAAGCAGTCTGGGTTTCCCGGGGCTCTGCCTGGTTTCCTCCCACCATAATGCTGGCCGCCGTCGTATAAGTGAAATATTCTTGAGTACGACCTAAAACACCAATCAAATAAATAAATATAAATCAGTTTTACTCTGGTCGACAAGGCTTCAAAAGACTGAAAGGAAGTAAATCGGGGAGCCGTTACACTGACCTCAGGCAGAATGCTCATGTCTCGAAACCAGTGTCTGTTTGGATGACTTACATCTCAACCACGACTGGAATCAGATTTATGTTGAAAATGTCACCTGCATTGTGGCTGAACTGTTGACAATAGCGTTAGTGTGCCAGGGTCTTTATTGTTTTATGGGGGATTGGGGTTGTTTGCTTGTTTGGCTTTGTTTGTTTATTTTTTATTTGTTTGTTGTTGTTGTTGTTTGGTTTGTTTCTTCAAAAAAATGTTTGACATGAAGGGTAAAGTTAAAAATTTTGTAACCTAACAGTTTACATTGTGTCCTGCACGGTCGACTGCAACGTCAAAGAGGGCGCTATGATCGCTGAAACCAGTAGCAGTCTAACTGAGCTATTCAGACGTGTGTATAGCTTATGCGCGCAGCAATTATATTAACAACGCAAAATGCATCAAACATGGGAATGAGGATCAGACATAGCTCAATTACTTCGGTGCAGGGCAAAGCAAATGTCCCTGACATATTGTCTCTATGTGCTATAACGTACTTCATTTCCCAGTTCACACTGGAATTCACATCGACGTCAGTGGTGAATTCTCTAACGCTCAGCAAGGGACTACAAACATTTTCGCTTACCATCTGTCGCAGGTAAGACAGTTTGATGACCCGGGGATTTGTTGGAACAGGATGAGATACGAACATGGCTGATGTGCCGTGCATAGAACTGATCGTCAGCTGAAGGCCAGTGATATCCTTCATTTCAGGAATTCACGAGAAGGGTGATTTTTTTCCAATTTCTGAGGATGGAAACTCGCCTTTAGATGATATTGCAACCGGAGTTGTGATCTACCCTTTTTTGTGTTTTTGTTATTGTTTGTATTGTTCTTGTACATTGTGTAATAAGTTGTACTTTACAGAGTGCAGTATTGAATTATATGTATTGATCTTATCTTAATGTATTCGTGTTTCTTTGTTTGATCTTAACGAAGGCTTATAGCTGTCTGGGCGTTGAACAAGCCCTTTGTTTCCTGACTTTTCTCTCAGACTAGGGATATTCTTACGATGCACAATTAAATCATGCACGCTATTCACCAAGGGGATTTTATCACAGTTTTCCGTGAAGATGTAAAAGTCAATTGAAATGGCACTAACTCCCTAAATATCGAAAATGACCAAATATACATGACCAAGCATTATATCCGACTGTCCATTCCTATAATGTAAAGCATGGCGCATATTTCCATGTGTGCCGTGTGGCTTTGTTCTGTTGCCTCTCACCGTGGAGGTTCCCGACTCCATGGGATAGTTTGGGCATGACATGGGAGGCTCACAGATTTCCCAATGCAATGAATCCCCCATTTCTCAAGAGGCTTGCCATTCCGTAGTATTTTTTTAGGACACTTGGTGACGCCTTCCTATCTACACCAACAGTTAAATGTAATGATAAATCTGAGTATGAATGAGTTTTCAAAAAAATATGTCTTTTTTTCGAACATAATCGGATGTCCACATCGGCTTTTAAGGTTTTTTTTTTCTTCGCAATTAGTTGTCATTGTCAGTATCAATGACCTTGTGTGTTTTATTTACCCTGTGGGGCAAGAAACCTATATGTTTTGGTACCTAGGTTACCTGTTTTAGACAGCTTGTAGTGACAGATAAATTTCATCAGTTTGACCAGAAACCTATGTACTTTCTAGCAGATTGGCCTAACGGTGGTTGCCCTGGTGTACTCACAGTGTATAGAAGCTATAGGCATCGTGTAACTAATGACTCATTGTCTGTATTTCTCACACTACAACCCCATTACCTTCACACGCGAGCGATGCGCTGTTGTTGTCAAAATCAGCTAGTAATATTATGGTGTCAAGCGTCAAATAACCAATCAAAACAAGTCTTTCACACTAGCGGAGAAAATAATCTGGAATACATTATGCAAAATAGCCGGCCATGACCTCCGCAAATCCTTTTATGGCAAATAGTTTATTTATACAGTGACGAGTCAGAGTTGTCTCGTAAACATTGTTTCATGTGCCGATTTCTCGCTGACTTCGAAGACTGCAACACTATTTTATATGAAATTGTGGATTTTTCAAAAGAAAATTCAAGACTTCATGAGGACGATATATGGTCATAGTGGAAGAGTAATGGGATATAATCAAAAACACAAAGCATTGTCTACTTTTGTTTCCGACAGCAAGTTTAAACCAGTGTATAATGTGTCTACTGACGGCTGGATGATCGCCACATATCTGAATATCACGGCGAAAAAACACACACAAGAAAAAGAATTCCTTTGTTAAAAGCTGATGGCCTATTGACATTGTGTTAAATCTTTTTCAACTGAAAAATAAATGCTCACTATACTTACAACTCGTGCAAAAGTTTTTAAAAAAATGTGCCAAACTTAATCAAATGCTTCACACCATGACGTATGACTTTGCATTAACATTTACTAAAATCACAAAGATAAAAAGGAACTACAATGTAGGATTGTTATTATTGTGTATCTGAATGTGAAGTGAAAAAATGGAAAGATTATATGAATTCATTGAAGACAGCACATTTGATAGGAAAAGTCTAAACAGCGTTCATTGAAGACAGCACACTTGATAGGAAAAGTCTAAACAGCGTTCATTGAAGACAGCACACTTGATAGGAAAAGTCTAAACAGCGTTCATTGAATGAACAACATTATGTTTTACAGTTGAAGCCTGTTCCAAATACAGTTGTGGCAACTGAATACATTGAATGGTTGCTGTAGGTTCTGATCCGAGAAATGGGCATGTGATTAGGTGAGACAGTGCAAAAACTGTAAACTTACAGTCATTGGTGTTTTAATAACCTATAGACAGGATGATATTCTAGCTATGATTTAGATGTGTGTGTGTAATATCAAACTCGAAATTACGGCTTATGTTAGCCATGCTGATGGTACTCTGACCGGTAAAGTATTCATTTTCTTCCCATATTTTTGGTAGAAATAAAACTATTGACCTGCAGTATGAATATTTATGTAAGTTTTGTACATGTATTTAAAAAGGAACAAGACGAAGAAAGAGACTAATTTAGTAACCAAATAAATTACTTCCTTTCAAATCATGAAGGAATAATTTTCATTCTTAAAATTTCACATGTCCAGGCAGAAGGACTATCCATATAATATTTGCAGTTGATTAAATTGAAGCAAATGCCAGAATAACAATTAAATTTCTTAATAATGCCAATAATACTGAAAAGGGATGTTCCACAAACACTGTATATCACACATATTAATTCTTTTCTATGAAAGAAAACATGTAGTGCAGATGTGGAAATGAAACAGTTTTTCCTGACAGAAAGGATCTGATATAGGCAAATTATGTACAGGCCACAGAAATACTATATCAGAGACATGTTTCAGATCTGGGTCACTAAACAACTGTTTTTCAGTAATTTTAAGGTACCTGATTTGTCGGATAATGATAATAAAACAGAACCTAAGGCCCACTGCCAAAAAAAAAAACGGTCAATTCAGATTTAACCATTCACTAAGCGAATAAGCTTAATAAAGTTAGTCCTAAACATGAATTTTTTTATACATCATAACATGTATGTTTTTAGCATTTGGTGATCTTTACAGTTACAGAGTTTGTAATCGGACAGTGACACGGTCACGGTTTCAGTAAATTAACTCGTTGTTGTTTCGTCCCAGTTTGTCAATAATAAATTTCATCGGGAAGATTTTTACACTTGTGGTTATTTTCTGTGCCTGTTTAAAGGATCGATGGCTCAGATTTATTAACATTGCCATTTTGGTGTGTAAAACTGATGATATGCGGACGGCAATTCCACGACTTGCCTTCGCTGGACGGGCTCCATCTGCTTATATTGCGACCTGGATCAATGGGTGCACATGTACAGAACAGCATGAATAATCTTCCGAGCCATTTAAAGTCTAATTTTGAAGCCAGTGTTTGTAGATGTAAAAATATGCTTTCAAATAACACGGCTAACTTCTGTTACTTGTCAGCTATAAACATTTGTCATCAACAGGCTTCTTTTGTGTGCCCTATGTTTCATAACGTATATATCTTGTTTTCAAACCGTAGAAAGACATCTGATCACGTGAATATTCATGAACATGAAAAAAAGCTCGAAACTCGATCGCGATGATCAGACGGTGTTTAAATGACTTTAATAGTGAAAATTTTATGAAATGTGAGAAAAGTGTGAGTCCGTGTGTTACGATGAATATCACTTTGGTCTGTTAATTTTCAGATTCGTTCGCCAGAGGCAAATTAATAGACTCGAGTGGGATCCAGCGTAACACACAGGCTCGATTTGTGTGACCTTTATATAACTTCCAGCATATACATGACTAGGGTATTTAAGGTTTAATGCCACATTAGCAGTATTTCACTTATGTCTTCAAGTTGTTTAAGTACCACAACATGCAAACATTAGGCCTATGTTAAGTAACTTGAAACAATTAACCACGCAAGGATGGTATCTAAATACAAAGAACGTAAAGCACAAATGGTTATGTCTGTACGTTGTCGCCATCTCACGCTGCTGGCTCAGCAGCTGTCTAACGTGAGAGAATTTCTGGAGACGTTTAGTGGCTTTCCTCGAGCTCTGGTCTGTGCCATTCATCTATACCCTTGAAGACCGCCTTTTAAGGCAAATATTTATGGTTACACCAGCATAAGCGGATATCAGATTAATAAAGCAATTATTAACCGTATTAATAAATACTTTAAATTATTGGCCAACCAAAAACCAAATCCTTAGGAAACGTGTGAAAACAATAATCGCGCTGAGCACCACTACTCACGGTTTCATTGTGTCCTATTGCAATGGACAGGAATAGCGAATAGAGTCAAGAATGTTTTTGAATATATGAAATCAAACGTTACACTGTAGAGTTGACGCTCTTGTACCCATGGTGACACCGTGTCTATCCCCGCCTAGATCTGTAACGGTAGATTATGTCCAATAATCACAGGCTGTGTCATATTTCCTGGTAGACTAATGAGCTCTAGTCTAGACGAGGAGACAGTTAATTTAAATCAGTCAATAGACATTAAGATTTCATGTCCTCCACCGGTTGGAATGTAAATGAAATATCTCCGGTGTCCTTGAGCTACAAGGAAAATGAAAAAATGAAATTGAACTATTATACACGAGTAAAAGTGACCGACCATCCATGAGTAAAATAATGCCAGAAGTTGTTAAACACTCAAGACAATTTGGTTAATAGTAGCCAATCGTATTGTAAGCATTATTTATTTAAGCTGACTGGACATGAATAGTTAAAGGTATTTAAGCCATTTGAAAGGGCAATGTAATTCTAAAGAAGCATCTATCCACCTGCTATGTCCAATAATTGTTCTCTGAATTGGTAAGAAATTAAACCAGATAAAAATCACTTTTATGTTTTATAAATGTTGTGTTTTATATGTGCTGTGGAAATGTTTCGTTCGCCGTCAATTTTTCTAAATTCGGTTGCTTTCTACATTTACGTGCAGAACATAGCAGACACTGACACTGAGCAAAAATTCCCCCTGAATTCCTTAGAAACCGTAGATGTTGTAACCTATCTAGCGGGAACAGTATTCGAATCCGAGTTCCTAGTGATCCAGCAGTAGCAATCAGCAGCGAAAACTTTTCTATTTACTCTGTATAATGTTTTCTTTGCTTTGGTGGTGCTTTCTAGACAGGCTTTAGCCTAATTATGTTCAGCGATAGAATGACGTCAAGTGGAATTAAAACTCATCCGTGTATTTGAGGTGAGGTTTCATTGAAGTGAAGAAGTGTGGCAGGGTGGGGAGATGAGGATAAACTTCTGAACAAATTAATATACGCTGTTCCCGAACAAAGGTGTCCGTTAGGATGCTAACATAGATTTTGAAACAACTCAAAGTAGCGAATTGAAAAATCAATCCTAACAGGAAGCTACAGCCAAGACGTTCTTTGTACTTCCACACCGAAACAGAAAACCATTCTTTTCTGACCGCTAACATCCAGGCTAATCTTGGCGAATGCTTTTGTCCAGTGGAACAGTAGCTGGCGTCAAAGAGACACGACCACGATAAAGGTCTATAGCAATCAGATTTTAACACAGACTGTACACATAGACACACTTACATGTTTACTTCAGATATCTGAGTCCTCGTTCGTCTAACAAGTAGGTCAACACCTTGTGATGTTTGTTGATGGGATCAGTCCATAGACATATTAATATTCCATATTTATGTGTTTCTTTTTTTCTTTGTTTTCGACAATATTTTGTTCAAAGCACCACGATGTGCCTACATACTATAGCCCATCCAGAATGCCAGTATTGCCAGTACAGTGCTTCCTCATTGGAACATCTTGTCAGACACGCGACGCCTTTCTTCCCTCTGTAGGTAACACGAACGTTGTGTTTGACAGTTCCATCCGCACTTATGGTATGTCAAGATTATCGGAATGACTTGAATAAGCCAGTCAGTAATCAGAGTTTCAGCTTGAGGGTTCAACACACAAACGGAAACAATTGCCAACAAAAATATGGCATGCAATAAGGAAAGTTCGATTACATTACGATCACATGTTTGTTGTCACAGAGGAAACATTGTGGGTGACACAGTTACATGCCTCGCAGTACATTTTTATAAAGTCACAGAATGCTATTATAAATAAATGAGTTTTCGGCGAATATATTGTTTGCATTTCCATTTGGCATTTCCAACACGATATAATTTTGTGATACGGTTTTTGTAATAAAGACATCATAGTTATCTTTTAAGTTTTTATTGTTATTGTACAGAGCGTGATTGGCTCTTGAGCATCCAACAGAATCAGTGGTCAGCATGCTGAGTCGTATCGGAGGTGTGCATACAAGAGCGATGCCGAGGTGGGTTGTACCATGGAGAGGTAACAACTCCAAACTTCTGACGCACTTGCATGCACTTGCATGAGATCCATTCCTCAGGCTCTGTACCAGTGAATAACACCACGCATGATGAAGACGCGAATTACTTCGAGTTAGGAACAATTTCAGCATTACAAATAAACGCGATAAATACTATCTGACTTTATGCGTGCGCCACCGAGACTGATCTTTACTACACCTATGGTAAGGATTTGTTTGATGATCAACATCTCTTACAATTCTCAAAAGAAGCCGGATTCCTGAAGCCACACAAGCTTCATATTACCTACGCATCATCAAACACAGGATCTGTCCAAAAAGTAGGGCAATATTTCAGTACTGCGTTGTAGTTTATGAGCCTTACGGTATTACAAACCGTATTTTGGGGTTCTCGTTGAGTACAACATGATTACAGTACACCGTATACCCCTCCCGGGTTTGTACCATGTGGCTGCTGCCCAGTCTCACGAGATTTCAACCCCAGACCACTGCATGTACAGAGATCTCATTAGTGGGTATAGTGTGCATGGTATATGCTCAGTTCCACCCGCCTCCACACAAGGTGAGATTGTTATGATATCATCAACTCACACATATTATTATTATCAGTGTGCAAACATAAGAACAATACTGGATGAAAATGTTTTTATAAATGTATGAGGTGGATAATTATCGATATTTCACTTCATATATATTTTTACAATATTTCCCCTTAGCACTAACCACAGTATGACATCGGAAATGAACAAATGCACAACCGACCGACAGAGTCTTATTAGAACGTTCAAGTTATACTATACATAACATTGTATGACATTAGCTTTTTGGCACATGAAAACAGCGGAGGAGGTACTATCGCCAGCGGTCATATTCCATCACGAAATTCAGAATTCTTGATGCCAACAACAACACTTGATCTTCAGATGGGGTTTGCCCCTTTGTTCTTGACCCTCTGGGGAATGTAATTTCTGTACAAGGTCGAAGAAGGGAAAGGTCAAACCATTCGTTCAGCGTTTGTCAGAGATAAAACACTGAGGGATCTGCTCCAACTCATGGGCCCCATGCAATCACTTCAGCCGTTATAGACTCCAATTTCACGCTGCCGACTGAGTGATTCGATGATCGATTTACTGAGGCCTGGTATGATTTCAAGATCATCCGTGGTTGAAGATCCGGATTTCTTCTTTTTTGTTTTTGGATCTATAACAATATCACAAGTGATATATGTTCGCGCAAGGGAAACCAGTTGTATCACAGCTGTGCAGTCATGCAACAGGTTTTCAGATACTGGAAAGTCACAACATGTAAAATTTATGTTAAGGAGGGTGTTGAAATTGCCTAACAACCATTTCACCAATATACTAATCGATTCTATCCTTATCCCCTGTATACGTATCCACACGTATACGAACACCAAAAATGTGGTAAAAGCGTTATAAATGAAAACACATAACAACGTAGAAATATCGGCATTTGTGAAATCAAAACAAGCACAACAGGTCCTACTGATTTAATGACCTCTGCTACCCGAAGAACTGCAATCCTTGACTATATAAGCCAATCTTACGAGTAACACCTATAATAGGCGCACTGAGATTTTTCTTCAGCATATAGCCATCACGGATCTCTGTGAGAACCAAGCAAAGCTCCCTGTATCCTGTCACATACTTACACAAAGTCTGGAGAGAAAAAGACAAAACTGTGACACGGGCGGGTCAGACAAAACGTGCTTACTCCCGCAGAGAGACTTACGGCGGAACAAAAGATCAATGACGGGAGAAGTAAACTAGTACGCAACTGTATATGACAACAGATGTTCTCGGCTTTGGCGGTTGAATGAGTTCTGGCGACACAAAACGATAAAAGCGGGAGGCCAGATGGTGTTACCATCGATCCTCAGACTTCCACTACGAGACATGGTATGGGTTTCATTTGTCGATAATCAATCCAGTCATTCAGGAATGCCTTCACAGTTACCTAACACCGAACAGAAATTTTTCAACCGACATTTCACCTGCTTATATCGACTAGAAAATCTCGGCGCCCTTTGTCATTGATATAATGGATATACGAGTCATTACCGGCTGACATAATGCGGGGTATGTGGCATGACGATGGTCGTTCTGCACATCTGCCGTCATCATCAGCCGGGGTAACGGTCATCTCCACACTCAACAAATCAGGGGATAAGTGCTTCCAGCCTCTCGCTTTTTAAACTATAACACAAACAATCTGGGTAACTGATGATAAGCGCTTTTATTCAGTGCATTCACCGCTGTACGTCCGATTACCAGGCGTAATTGCCGTGCTAATGGCTTAGCGGCTGTGTTAGTTGCGGTCAAATGGACGGTAGTTGTAATTACATCGCCAGCAGCCATTTCATCAAATTTTCACCTTTACTAACTTTTTTTGTGACGAATGACATCCAAGTTCTTTAAGAAGCAAACAGATTCTTTACTTCTTCGAAAATTATTCATTAGTGATCTGTTTGCAGTGATGGGCGAAAAACAGATGGACTTCCTAGGAGATGGCCTGTCTACCTATAACAGCCAGTCCTTACACCTTCGCCGCTATCTCAAATATACCTATTCCCGCTCACCTCAAAGATCCACATGCTCGATCTTATATTTCATTAAAGGGCGAAAGTGACCTCCCCGTGATGAATCAACGGCGTCTGTCAAGATATAGAGGATCTTTTAAGAGTCTGACAGATTTTCACGCTGCGTTGGGGGAAGGCAGGAGTTGACATCTACTGGTACGGGGTAAAGCGGCCCCCCCCCCACCTCCCCTCGCTATTTGTGAGCTATTTGTATGTAGTAAAAATATACGGTAATGCACCAAAGCATTAAGGCTTTCTGCTTACGGGAAACGATACCAATCCTGACAAGATTACACTCAAATACACGTGTCTTCTGCACAGATTCCGTGCTTTATTCCCCAACATTTGTGTGCAGAGAATCTTGATACTCTCGTTTATCATTTTGACTTCTCAATACCTTATCTGTGTTTACCTATTCACCGAGAACTCCCTAGTGTAGGAAATGTAACCTTGTGTAGCTAGCTTAGACAACAGCCTCGAATAAATGAATTCTGCTTCAGTTTAATCATAATTTACACCTCACGGACACACGGAATCAGCATGGTTCTGGCGGAAAAACCTTCATAGGCACGGGGTGAAGTGTGACAGAGGATTTTGTTCCTGGAAGTTGATGAACTCTGATATCAAGCCGTATAACAGAAGTGCGTGTGTGGTTTTCAGTAGGGCAATGGGATATATAAAACAAAACCATCGAGAACATATAAATAAATCCCACACAGCTATGTTGTGGGAGGAAGTTTTGTGTCTTGAAGTACATGTGGTGTTCCTTACAAATCTCTATAGGTGCATGTACATATTAAAGGACAATAGGCCTCTTTGGCTCTGTCTGAGACTTAGAGGCTATTCTCTCCGATTAATGATATGAAGTATGATTTCGACAGTTGTATCCCAAACTAGAAATGATTCTAATGATGAATTAGAATTCCAGGCAAGCAGCTACCTGCTTAAAAGGACGAGTATACATCGTGCTTGTAATGTAAAATTTCCTTTTGTTCTGAACACGACAAGGAATGGTAAATCCAGCATTATGGAATTCATTATGGAATCTCGACCTTTCAACGTTTCATGATTGACATGCAAAATCTGTTCCCTCATAATGATGGTAAAAATCTATAACCATATATTACATAAATACCATCACGCTCAAGATAACCACCTTACCTGCCCATGGCTGCAAGAACTCATATTCAGCAAACCAATCACATCGAACACCCTGAAGAAACTAACAAAAGAAATACATTGAAACGGCCTTACATGGCTACTTTGAATTATTCATCACTTTTCAGCAATGTATGAAAAATATAGATGATATCGTTAGTATAAAATTTCAGACTGATAGCAAACTGTTTTTATTCAGGTCAATCTCAAATACAGATATACATAACTCAGATGCGTTTTAACTATTGTCAGAAATCATTTTCGCGATACATTTACAGACCAATACTTAAAACTCACCCCCCCCCCCCAAAAAAAAAGCCCCTAACAAAAGAAAAACAAAAAACATTAAGTTCACGAAAAGGAGGTGAGGCGCTATGGTGGACGTCTGGCCCATCCCGGTAACTGTGCATTTCAGACAAGGTGTCATGGGCGCAAAAAATGCCATAATCATCACGAAATTCAGAACTCTTGATCCCAACAATAACACTTGACCTTCATACGGGACCTGCCTTTTTGTTCCCTACGCCGGACACCGACGACCATCCGCAGGTTGCTCTCGGACCTTCCCACGTACGGCTGGAGAGGAATACAGAATGGACTTGAACTCACAGCGACCGCTTAGGTGAGAGGCTTCTGGGTCGCTTAAAAATAAGAAATCGGGTAAAGTCAGGAAATCACCGACCCACAGCCCCATGAATCGGGAGAACCGACCTGTCAAGGTATCTTATTTTTCATTTAGCAGGTTAGGTATAATTTTAGAACTTCAATACATTGACAACACTGATTGAATCTAAATTACATGTTTATGGATCAAGTGTCATCTTTTTGGCAAAACATTTAAGAAATAACGCAGTGTAAGATTTCTGGTCACACGTCCCCATGAACAGCCTTAGCGGGGAAAACAATAAACTGCCCGCCCAGTGTCGGCTTTGAACCCTCACACCGTGTGTATCAAAGTTGGCAGTCGCACGTTTTGCCCATCGGTCTACATCTCGATCCTTTAAGACCTGACAAGATTGAGTGTATTCACGCGAATTACCTTCCTGCTGCTGTATTGCTCTGCGTGCAGCATGTCTGGTATTGCGTGACTAGCGTGAAATGGTTTCGTATTAAGGACAACTCTCAGCACGTTTAATTAGTAGACATGTGCACATTGAACAACCTAAAAACACGGAAAGAATGAAGATGTCATATCATATAAACCAGAAAGGAAAAAAAATCGATATAATTATGAGGTTTGTTAGGACTCTGAATAAAGACGTGTTAGAGAGTGAAGGAAAAGATAAGGGGAATTATTTTGTAGTAATGCCATGTTGCAGAATATGGACCGTCCTTAGTGTTATCTTCGTAATGTGGTCACTGTTACTTTTGTAGTACTGATTTGCTGAGACTACACTACATGGTTTACTTGAAGCCATCTTGTGCCTAATGGACCAGTGGCTTCAAAAGCCAGGTTTTTGAAGAAAGACAGAATCCTTGTAGTAAATATGTAATCTTCTGAGAAATGAACTCGAAGTCCAATCAGGCAAAGGGAATAAAAAACATTTTAAAGACAAAATTTTGTATTACTAGTATTTCCTAAATGTAATATATAGCTATCATTTCCATACGAAACCCGTCGTCGAGAAAGGGAGAATAGTAAAAACAAGAAAGCTATCAGAGATTGCAAAAATGTGTCTCCCTTCCTGTCCAGACAAATATAACTGTCGCACAATCAGCCATTGCACAGTATAGATAGACTTTTAAGAGACTAAGAACACAACCTGCATAAGATGTCAAATGAAAGAAAACGAATAAAAGACATACTTCACAGAAGTATAGATTCGATAACGACATGGACAAATGCGTGACAAGAAAAATAGCAGGTTGAGGTTACAATCTGTACCACTCTGTTCCTGTTAGTGAACACTAAGTCAAAGAAGGAACTGGATCTGTGCGCAAATTTGAGCAATATGCGCTAGGGCAGAACACTTGTAAAATCGATCGAAATTTGAAAAAATATCCTGATTGTACACAATTTCTGGTCATTTTGCACAACTGAAGTGTGTTCGAGAATCCTTTGGATAGTATTTGCCGAGATATGCTCTGCATACAACTGAGAAATACATGTATTCGGAATGGCAGACAACCCCTAAAATAGATCGAAACGCAAAATATAACCTCACAGTGCCCAGGTCATTTTGCACACTTTGGGTGAGTTTGAGAATTTTGAGCATAAAGTTGAGCGGGACCGTCGGACAGAGGTACAGACGGACAGACGGATACAAAAAATAGAGAATTTATTTTCTGAAAAAATCCCGTTCTTTCGAATAAAGCATGCCCATTGGTTCACTAAGACGATGAAAAATAATTTACCCCGAGTTAGCAGAATTATTTTATCAAAATACGTACTAGTATAAAAGACTTATCATTGACTCTTGCAGCTAAATGACCATGTGTAGTACTCTCCGGTTTGGAAGATATGTTAACGTCAGGAACACCTGCTCTTTGTAATAAGCCAATATGTAACAAATATGTTAAAACGAAGTTCCCGTTATATAATTCTGATTCATCACATTTGCCAGGTTAATTAGGCATGTCGATTTTCAAATGAAATTTATTGTCTTTTGGAAACGGATAATGTAGACTTCTTGATTCCTCAGCAAGACTTAGCCACCAGACGGGACACACTTTTTTGCTCCCGTAGAAATATAATTTTTATACAATCCACGGAAGTAAAGGTCAAACAGTTCAATCAGTTTGTGCCACAAGAAATAAAAACCCAAGAGCACAGGCGTTTTCCCAGCCCATATACGTCCCATGCAATCTTTTCCCGTCATTATCGACTCCAGCTTCACGATACCACTCATTGCTGCGATGATCGATTTTACAGAGGTTTATTTCAAGTTAGTGCCTCTCCAACAAACGCGCCCAGGCTGGAAGAACAGGTTTATTATCTAAAATATATTTCGTCATGTAGGTCACAAGACACCCTTTGACAGGGCCAAGCAACTAAACGGTCTTATGAGAAACTATGCAGTCATACATTTTTGCTTTCATCATCTTACCCCTCTTTCCAGTTTAACTTTCAGTATACATATCACTTCTATCATTGTTCAGTGCAAACACCAAAACACGGTGCAATGCGCTAAATATGTAAACACATCCGAAAAAAGTAGATATCGTAATAAAGTCGTAAATAAGCACAAGCCAGGTAATACTGAACCAATAAACACCGCCACCAAAATAATTCCGTACACCTCTCCCTGACCGAAGTCTCGCCACTGTAATGATCAAATCATTTTGGCATTTCTCGTCAGCCGATGGCAGTCCTGGACCTCTGTGAAAACTAAGCAAAGCCCCCGATGTTCGACGACACACTTACAAGACCTGGAGAAAAATTACAAAAGTGTGACTGAGTCGGACCAGACAGGACGTATTAGCCCCCATAGTGAGACTCAGGGCGGGAAAAAGGGGCCATGACGTGAAAAGTAAAATTGTACATGACAGCGTTTGTGTTCAGTGTGTAGCATTGTTAACGAGCTCTCCTGACAACATTCACAATTAACCGCGGTGTTACCATCGATCCTTGTACACATGTACCTTCACACCTACGCACGGTGTGGGCTCCATCAGTTCGATAATCTGCGACGAGAATTACCTAACACCGATCTGTAATTTAGCCGGCGACATTTCAACATTAATCATCTGCCGAACCTTATATCGACTGCAAAATCTGCTCACCCTATTTGTCCATTTGTCATTGATATAACGGATATTTTAATCATTACCGACTAACGTAATGCGAGAGTGTGGTGTGGCGATGGTCCTTCTGCACATTGCTCTCATCATCAACCATCATTTCCACACTTCCATAACCAGTGGATAATTGCTTCCGGCCTCTCGCTTTTGCTAACTGCATGGTGAAAAGAGCTGGTATTAAATGTGTTTATCACTTCCACACTGTTTACCAGACGTAATCACCGTGGTAATGGCTTAACGACTGTGTTGGTTACAGTCAGAGAGCAGTCGCGATGTACCAAACCACATCTCGTTGTTTTTATTTCTATTTGTAAGAGCCCGGCAAGTTTGTTTACTTCTTAGATAACAATTCGTGAATGATCGGTTAACAGGGACATGTGACAAATACAACCGACATCTCGCTTCTGCCATGCTCATGTGGTTGTTTTCGGACTCGTTTATTAGTTCAAGTGTTTGTCATTAGCTTGCTAAAGGTCGGAGGTTTACTGCGCTCACTGAGGTTTCCTTCTTTCCATATAGAAGAACTTTATCTAAATTCTCCGCACTCCAGCCACCTTAGAGGTGGAAAATACTTCAGAATAGCCTTAAAAGGTCAATTAATCAATGAATCAATCAATAAACCAAATCCAAATCCTTACAAGTCAACACTTCTGTCCAACATAAACATTCCCACACTTCAAAACACACTAACATCCACGTTCGCTCACTTTTACTCCCAATTATCTGCAGGATCCAAACACTTCCATCATCAGTAACGACATCGAATTAAACGAAGAAAGGGCTAGTTGTTAAAATTTTCATTGTAAAAGTCGAATGGTCTGTGATTATATTCCTCAGTCAGCACAAAATGTTGATCAGCATATTCAACCAGAGTTGAGGAAGGAACAACCTTTAACTTCCTGTAAAATACGAAACGATACGAAACGGCTTTTATGTCTGTGCAGAACAATTATCAGTCTTACATAATAAGACTATACCTTCAAATACACGTGCCTTCTATATCGGTTCTCTCCCATATTCCCCGCTACATCTGCGCAGGGAGCTGCTTGGACGGCGAAAGGCTTGTTCGTAAAATTCCCCAACACATGATAAGACTATTACTTCAAACACACGTGTCTTCTATACAGGTTCCCTCATATATTCCCAGCTATATCTGCGCTAGGAGCTGCTTGAGAGGCGAGCCGCGTGTTCGTAAAAATTCCCAACACTCTCATTTATTAGTTTCCTTTTGACATATCTCCTTTGTCTACCTGTATTTAAAGAAAAGTTCCACGTGTAGCAGATGTAACCTTGTGCAGCCAGCTCTAACAACCGCCTCCACTAGTGCAAATCCATATCAGATGGATCGTAATTAAAATCTCAAGGACACACATAACGAGAATCAGATCGACAGCAAAGACCTGGGCTTTCTTCAAGGATTATAATCTCGAATATCAAGTCGTACAGTGGAGATGGTTGTTTGTATCGATTACGTTTTGATCATTTGATAAAGCTAACCCATTGAGAACGTATAAATGAAAACGGCATAGCAATGTGGTAGGAGGAAGCCTTGTACACTTGCATCATTAAAATGTGTTCATGAATTCTTCTTTTAAGGCAACAAACATTAAAAGTATACATGTGTCAGGTTATACATAGATAATGCTAATTCTGTTGGGCAACAGTTACTTGGGAATAGCCTCGGGGACTGCCCATTTTCCGGTTGATGACCTGAATTTTGATTCTGCAAATTGTATCCTAAACTTAAATATCTCTCATGTATGCGTGCTGTAATGAAGGAGAATAACTATTCGTCGCAAGCATGTACTTGACGCTTACAAAACAAAAAGGTATTTCAAGAGTTCAGTGGCTCGCATTAATGCGTATCCTAAAGCCCAAAAAGTTTAACCTGCGTCTTCACTGATCGAGTTATCTATTTAATTGATTGATGTTTTACGCCTAACTCTAGAACACTTCACTTATACACTGGTGGCCAGGAAAGCGGGAAGAGCCCTGGACAAACCCATTTAACCCTTGGTGTGGGCCGAACTTCAAACCATTAGTTTAAATGTTGCCCTGAAGAGGTACAACGACTCCAATATGGAGAGTAAAGACTCATTCTGATTGCAGTATATTCCTAGAAACTATAAAGTTAGCAAAACCTGCACAGGCCTGCTTCCACCAATACATATAATTCATAGAACACCAAGATAAACACAAGATCATTAATTTCTGGTTTGTAATAATATTCTGGTTTTTTAAGACTGACATCGCCCAAGATGGGTATTCTGTGAAATAAAGTCGCACACCATGTTGGTAATGTCACATTTCTGGTATTGGTATATAAATAGGCTACGTACCCCACACATAGAAACATTGGTGGACGCCATGCCAGCGGGTTTCAGACAAACAGAACACAAGGCTGTTCCCAAATGACTGTTTCACAACGGAATTAGAATCAGCGTTTTTTAATCACATAAATATATAATTTTGAGCGAATGCTTGCCTTAAAAGAAGTATTAGTCAACATATTTCGATGTTGCGGGTGTGCACTGGATCCTCCTTATAGATCGCCAAGGCGGTTTCATATAACGTTTTGGATAGGTTAGTTTTCAGTATTACTTAACGCTGCCAAAGCGAAATCCATGCAGACAAGCAGGTAAACGGCATGGCTCCGTGTAGGTCAGTGAAGAAAACTACTTTCCTTACAGATCTTTTCTGTCCATATGTAGGTCTTCTTGAGAGGACAATGCTGGTTCTATGTGCCCGTGAGATTTTAAATATGATTAATCTGAAGTAGAATTCCATTAGTTGAGGCGGTTATTTGGAATAGTTGGTCAAAGGTTACATTTCCTACAGATACAGATACTCAAATAAAATATGTCAGAACAAGACTGATAAATGAGCGTATCGGTAAATTTTACAGCCAAAGGTCAGAGATAGCAACATGGATGACAGTGTTGGCAAATGATTATTTGTAACAGTTCGGACTTTGTTCTAACTGCCCATGTAATTTCTAACAAAAAAATAAAACAAGTTGGTGTGTGGCAAGTAAAAAAACTGTCTGGTTCTTACAAAACTGAGTATCCGACAGAAATATTCCAATGTTTTGAGCTGACCGTTATCCCGGTTGATGATGACAGCAATGTGCAGATCGCCGATATTCAAGCCGCGTGTTATGTATTACGTGAACCAGCGTTGATCACGACTTGCACGCATATCCATCGATATTAGTGAGCAGCTGGCAAAAGGGGTAAGCAGATATTTCAGTCGACATAATTTCCGACAGATGATTAGTCCTGAAATATCGGGGGCAAAATTATTGATCGACCTTAGGTAATTCTAAAAGCAATCAGTATGGTTGTAATGATTATCGGTGAGATGAATCCCACACCGTGTCAAGGTTTATAGGTTAGGGGATCGACGGCAACGCCATTTGGCCTCCCGGGGTAAATGGTTATGTGTCGGCGGAACTCATTCACACAACCAACACAACCGTTGTTATGCACTGTCGCCTACAAGTTTACTTTTCACGCCATGGCTCCTTTGTTCCGAAGTAAGTCTCAGTATGTAGGCCAACACGTCTTGTCTGGTGCGCCTTGTCTCACTTTGTCATATTTTTGTGGACTTTATGTACTGTAAGAGTGTAATCGGATACCTGGTACATTGCGTGGATCTCGCAGAGGTTCGTGTCTGCCATCCACTAGGGAGAGATCCCAAAGCGCCTCATTACACGTGCTGCCCTTTAGAGTAGCTTAGTGTGGAAGAACGTGTGTAGTTAGTACAGTAGCAGTGGTCATTAATTCAGTACAGATTCTTTTTGTGCATGTTTGTGGCTTTACAAATATGGACCCTTCTACGTTTGTATGTGTTTAAATATATAACGTTTCTACCGAACTTTGGTGTTTTAATATATGTATACAGAGAACAAGGATACATGTACTGTTACATAATAACAATAAGCTATAAGTTTTGTCTTAGAGCTCTTCTGTGTAATGAGGTAGGTTCTGTCTGGCAGCTGCTATAGCTCTTCCCACACCAAATCATTCATCCTGTTCCTTTCTTAATCTCTGTTAGGGTGCAGTATGCACAGTATAAGTACGTCGCATCAATTTGTCGAGTTATTTATGCTTCAAAACATGAGTATCATGTCTTTCATTCCTTTAAACGCAAAAGACTCGTACGTTTTCAGTCTCTGTGCGACACCGGGATGTCGTTGATTTTAAATGTGGAGACATGTAGCCTGTAAATTGGAACGTTACTGTATCAAGATGTTCTTATTCTCTGTTTGATGTATATGTAGGTTAGGGTGACGCACTTTCATTTAAGTCTAATGTCCGTGCATTGATAGCATTTCGGCCGTGTAATGCATCCAATTTTCGTATTTAAAATTGGGAGGATTTTACAGGCACATATAAACGCTTAACGATTGGTAATGTTTGATCTCATATCTCCACTCTTTTTACGCTTACGCTTCGTAACATTTGTAATCGTTCCATTTTTCTTTAACCCGTAGGTTTTTAACGTAATTAATCTATTTGTAACAGTTGAGGATCTTCAGCCGAAATAAATTGTTTGTCACGCAGACGAGAACTTTCCGAGTGCTTATTTAAAAAGGAGAACCCGGGTTATCCGACCACTACACTGAGAGTTACTCAGTATAATACAGGTGACAAATACGTTGACGTTAAAATGCAGCAAGTTATGCAGCTTCAAAGTGGTCCTTGTCATAAAACTCTGCATATTATGTATTTCTAATACCTACAAACGTTCAAAGCGAAATGTTCCATCCTCGTCTTCAATATTTTCTGGCGAGGCCAGAGCTATACTTTTGGCTTGATCATACGTTTCATCCGGCGCTGCCCACAGAGCTGTCATATGCAGTGACTCGTTGTCCTGCCTTTTGGCAATGGAGCAAAATAAATTTCAAAACCCATTAATACTAGAAATATTAGCCATCCAAAGAAAGTTAATTGAAAGAGGGAAAGATATTGTATTCTGTTGGATACCAAGTCATACTGGTATTCACGGAAACACACTCGCAGACAGGGAAGCGAAAGCTGCTCTTAGTAAACCCATATCTAAAATTAAAATTCCTTATACTGATTTTAAATCTAATATTCTTAAATACATTTGTCGCCTTTGGCAGGATGAATGGGACCTGCAGGTCGATAACAAACTGCATGCCATTCACCCTGTCATAGGCTATGACTCTTATACGTTTGGTATGTCTCGTAGAGACCAAGTGGTTTTAACAAGATGCCGCGTTGGGCATTCTCGTGTAACACACAATTTTATCCTGGATGGGGGCAGTGCTCCCGAGTGTGTTGGATGCCATGCGCAATACGGCATCAAACATATCCTGGTTGACTGTGTGGACTTTGCCCATGTGCGGCAAAGATTCTACACAGTAAACTCCATGTATGATTCGTTTGACAGCATCGCCCTTGCCCTCGGTTTACTTCCCTAGACAGAACTTTGATTTTAAGTTAGTTGTATATCAAGAGTTCTTAATTTCGCCAAGCCGGTGATCGCTGGCGATATGATTCAGGCAGTTAATGTCACACGATGTTATTTACCATATGAAGTGAGCGATCTGATAAGACGCCGGCTAGTCAGAGGGAAAGGATAAGACCGACTGAGCCTTTACTCATCCTTCATGTAAATTTCAAGGTGATCTAGATGTTGGATTTCTACACCTTGTTTTTAGCTATGGATATCCTCAATAAGTCTAAACCCTTTGGGCATTGGTTGTTCTCTAGTTCTATTCCTTTAAAGGCGAGAATTTGGTTATTTTACTTGCTATTCTATGATTACGTGGAAGGAAATTTTAGACTCGGACATGAAGCGCCTTGATACATTATTTTGCAAACACCGATACATACCGATAGGTGGTCACAAATACCCACCATATAAAAGTTACGCTACATGTACTTTTTCTTTAAAGACAAAATCGAAAAGAATATTGGAAAACATACTTATGAATGATAGAATGTGGAAGGTTCCTTGATATTTAAGTGTATGGAAGTGTACGAAAGAGCTGTCGCTGAAAACTTTCACTGTGAGAAATGTTGAAATGTGCCCGAAAATTGCAGTTGTTGTTGCGGCTGTGAAATGTGTGGACGAAATTTGAAGAGTTTCAAAGTGTTCCTGAAAATTGTTGCTCTAGCCGTCCACGACGCATACAAGGTTAACACGTTCGCAATCTGGCCTCACAACAGGTGTTATCCTGATCATATGAACTGGGAATCATAATCTACATGACGGCAGAAGTGTAATAGTGTCTATGTATATCGACTGCATTAAAATCATCCCACAATAGACCTCATCGCGGTCACGTCTCTTTGACACCATCTATGGATGTTTGGATGTTAACTGTCAGAAAAGAATGGGCTAGAGCTTTGACGTGGAAGTACAAAGAACGATTTACCTGTAACTTCCTGTATGGATTTACTCATGATATACTGTGGCAAACCCCCTTAAGCTTATCGGCCTGTCAGGTGAAATTTTATGAACTAACTCCTTTGGACCAGGGTCAAAATCTATGTCAACATGCTAGCGGACTCTCCACTCTCAACTCCCCCACTAAAACTTTGAACTTTGAACAATTATTTACTCTTTGGCTGTATAGGCCCAAACACAACACATGTAAACGTTCCGTGTCATTATGACAGTTTAAAGAATGGACATAATAATGTATTGCTCCAATGTTAATACATAGCCACATTTATTTTCTATCAAGGTTATAGTGAACTTGACACAATTATATGCATGATAAAGTTAACTCTGAGCTGGTCCAATATCTCATCATTTCAAACAAAGTACTGAGCAGTATTATTTTGTTTTATGAAGAGATGACACATCCGTATTCTTCGTCTGCAATGATAGTTTCATTATAGATTCATTTAGATCAGTGCGGTATAATACGGCCAAAAACGTTATGTCCTATACCCGCTAAACCCTACTGAACACAACGGTCTCTGCACAGTATCACTGGGTTTTGAACCTTCTAGTCTTGCTGTTTCACTGATTGTCTGGTTCGGACGTGAAATTGTCCGACATTTTTGAAATTCTGCCCTCCTTCTTGGACAGGATGTGAATTTGATATGCATCTGTGATATGAGGTGGCAAATCCTTTAAAACCGGCCAACTTTGACATTGGATGTCATCCTTTTCGTCAAAAAATTCGGACTGCAAATAGATACAGCCGAGATTAGTCAGTGACATTTGGCTATATCAAATATCATTTGTGGTCTTGTAATCTGTAGTTTTTCTATTCAATTCTTAACCAAATTAAAGTGTCTTCGGTTTGCGTCGCGTCAGTAGCTTGATTAATTTTTCTGTTATCTCTCTCGTCAGTTTACAGCCTTATCTTCAATAGTTCTCTAGCTTCCAAATATTGAGTTTACAGAACAACATATCTTCGGCATAGACCGGAGTTGGCGGAGTCTGAAGTGGATTTTCCTAATGTATAAAGGGGCGTCAGAAGTCTAAAGATGCTCTCCCCAAGCTACTAGTAACCCCGTTATCGTTCATGTATACAGTTCCAATTCTGCTCAAGAGGCTGTATCATCTGATTTTGTGGGATGTGGGAGAGCATATCACGGTCGGAGCAGGAATATTCAGAGCTTCGTACATGCTGTGCATTGTATTCCTGCAAAAACCGAGATTCTGTTGGTGCCGTCAGCATACCCGAGGTTTTCATAGTATTTGTTTGTTTTTTTAGCATAACTGTATTTTTAATGTATTCAATGCGAACGCATAGCAATGAATTATATAGTCATGACAATTTTCCAACTATCAGACCGGAAGTTGTTGACCAAAGTACAACCAATATCAAATACATATAGTTCTAAAGATGATGCACTGCTTTAACCTTTCTGTTGTCCAGTTTTGCTACATGTTCTTTGTAGAAGGTATTACAGTGAAGAGATGTGAAGTAACAATTCAGTAAAATGAATTTAACATTTAATATTGTCATTTTTTTTCTCCTACGCGTGCAGTAATATTTTCTTGTTTTGTGGGGTTCATTCGGGGTGCAGTGCCAGACGTGTCAATTTGTTTTGCATCCTTGTTTCATGGTACTGGAGGCGGAGGGAGTACTGCTGTTTGTGCATTTACATGACCAGTTAAAAAGGTTGCGTGTGGCCGTTTCCCGCCTATCAAACTATCGTGGCCGCGCACTGTGATGTCTGATATTTTTAGTAGTTCCAGTGAGATAGTATTTTAAACATGTTCACACTAGGACTACCCTAATACAGTAGAACAGCGGTCCCTTCCCAAACCATGGGCATTTTCTTATCCGTATTTAGACGCTGCCTGGTTTTTAACATCTGTTTGTTCCTCAACCAGCAAGGATTAGCCGAGGGGATGGCACAGTGCAGAGGTTCTAAAACGCTTCTCTTAAGCTCAAACAGCTTGATTTAGGCAGTGGCCCCGTTGTTGACCACTTGCCAGCAGCTATACATTTTTGTTTATCGTAAAGTCTCCGCACTGTGGCAGTTTTCGGGGTTTGAGCTCCCCTATGTGACAGTGTGAATCCGGTTTCAGAAAAATCTCCACCTCATGGAGATTACCAGATTCTCTGAACAGCTGACTTAGTATGGCGGGCTGCGGGACTTTTTAACCGAGGCAATGGTCTAAAACAGCCGATATGGCCCTAACACAAGCGTTTTAAGCGACATGCGACTCCTCGGTTGATAATTGCTGATTGAGGAACATACAGATACTATTCAGCGTCTAAATGCGGATAGGAAAATACCCATAGTTTTTCAAATGGACCTCTATTAGGCGTTGTATCTGTAGTATGCAAAGCCTAATTCATTAGACAATTATCATATTAATATGATTTAAAACCACAAGCATATACATCTAAATAAAACCCATCGTTTCAGCAGAGGCCTTTTGGTAGTGATTGATTATTGTTTTAAAGCTATAATCAACAATTATTCGCTTAAACAATGGCAGTTATTATTGTGGACGGAGAAAGTGTTTGATCGGGAATTTTAAATAAGCTTGCGTAACCCTGTACGAGATTAAAACTGAACGCCACCGAAAATGTATTGACATAAATACCTTTGTGCATTATTTTCTATATGAAACGTGAAACATCACAACGCTAGTCATATTTTTTCATTCTAGACCTCGAATGTAATTCAGATAAACTAGGCATTTATTCCTTTTGTTTTGTGAGTTAAAACTTCATGAAACGGATAAGAAAGCACAAAAGCAGATGGACATTCTGGGCCGAATATATGTGATCAGTGGTAAAATTCGAACACCACGGTGTTCTTCCATCAGCTCGTTTTAATAGTGATACTATGTTGGCGGGAAATAGGGAGGGAGGGGTTGTGATTCTTATAGCATTACATTCTTACAAAACTCGTGCAGAAGTAGTGTTTTCAGTGTTTGGATATGGTCGGAGCCGTTAATACTGGATAAAGCATATCATTGGGGACCTCATAAACTGCGATACATACATTTCAAGATATATAAAACTACTAGTGAATAAAACACCCACCTATCCATCAACCTATCTTTCAACTCAACTGCAAGTATTATCGTCAGCCGTATAAAATGTCACTTCGTAAAAAGAAATAAATGGAACACGTTACTTGTGAAAAGAATTATTCAAACGCTTCAATGGATGCTTGATGAGTCGTCCCCGTGTAGAAATGCCGACTATATTAGCTTGTGTATCATTTGACGTTTTTCTTGAGAAAGTTTAATACGCTCGTGCAGTGTTAATTGTGTATTGTGTAAGATTAAAATTGAACGCAACAGGAAATGTACTTGCAGGAATACCATTTCTCGTCAGTTTTTTCTTATAACCCATGAAAGTTACAAAGCTAAATGCTTTTTCCTTAAAACCCGTTAAGACATTTTTTGCTTTTAAGTCAACGCACAAAAGCTTCCTTAAAGTACAAAGAAGCTTTTAGTGTAATGAACACTTTAAGAGCTTCCAAGCTAAAAACTGTATATTCACATCTTCTCCCTCACAGATTACACATAACTCGACCATAATTGTACCTCTTCAGTCGGATCAGCAGTACACCAGGCGCCTAACCTGAATGCAATTCAGAATGCTGCGATGACCTTTGCTGGACACTACTGGCTCGATGCTTGCTACAAGTGAATAACACGGCTCTCGTCTGAAGAGCGGACTGTGTCCACACTCAGTGATCTCCAGCGCGGCTATAGGTCGTGGCGATCTCTCCACATTCATCCCCATTCACACGCATTGAACTCATAGACTATTATCGCCGCTGGCAGCGGCAGTGGTGAGGACTTTTGCCAAAGGTGTAAAGGAAGTGGCTATTACCGTCGGGAGAACATGATTGGTAATCTGCTAGGGAGGGAAAGTGCCCATTATGGATCACAAAAGTTATGATTTCCGAAACAATGATAGACTGACTTAAATAGACTGTCTTGATGTATTATTAAATATTGCACTTATTTAACTCTTCATCTTTAGGTTTGAATACAGTAAGGAGTAATAACTGTGTGAATAAATAATATCCGGATAGGGGAAAGGGTTACAGGAAGAGGAAAGAAGAAAGAAAGGCAGTAAAGTCACAAGGGAATGCAAACACTGACAAGCGATGTATCCTACTCGATACTATTCTTGTGGTAATTACAGGTTTATTTATTTCTCCGTCTACTTTGTGATTTCTTTCTATTATTTTTAAAATCCAAATTAGCGCTAACTGTGTACTACAGTAAAACTGAACGCCTCCGAACGTGTACTTGCAGTAAACACAATATCCAGTAGTTTTTTAATAATCCGTAAAACATCACGAACTAAACTATTCTTTCTATAATAAACTCTTTTAAAATTCAGCTTGTTAAAGTACAGGCACAAAGAGCTTTTAGCGTAATGAAGACATCAGGGCCTTTCCAGTGACCTTTCCCAACAGAATTGTGAACAGCCTCAAATTCACATCTCCTAATAGCAGATTGCACCTGAGTATTTGACATTTGTACCTCTTCAGACCGTTTGTAATCGGTATGAACACCACCACTGTCTCCCAACATCGTACTGAATGCCACTCACCATGCTGCCATGACCTTTGCGGAACACGACCGCCTCGATGGTGGCCAATATTTCTCAGGGACCCGATTTTACAAAAAGGGTGTAACGTTTGGTTGAACGTAACTACCATGGGCGACGTATCTCTACAGATTGTGTCGTCATGACAGTTACGCTTGGCATAACCTACACCAAAAACGGACCCATAAAGAGTAGAGTCAGTAATCAGCAAGGCGACAAAAACCTGTAGGAGGAGATGCCTTCACAATTTATGTATTTATATATTTGGTTGCTGTTTTATGCCGTACTCAAGAATTTATTGTCTTCATTTTCCGGTAAGCTTTCATTGTCGGGTAAGTTTTCATTGCCGTGCAAGAGTACCTTGTCCGGTAAGTTATCATTGTCTTGTAAGTGTTCATTATCGGGTAAGTTTTCATTGTCGGGTAAGTGTTCACCGTTGGTTAAGTGTTCACTGTCTGGTAAGTGTCCATTGCCGGATAAGTTTTCATGGTCGGTTATATGTTCATTGTCGGGTAAGTTTTCAATGTATGGAAAATCTGCATACACTTTATCTTCATCCTCATCAAAACGTAAATGTCTATACGTTTGTCACATTAAGAGTTAAAAAGGAAAAAGTCTCAATACTGTTTTAACATTTTTCTGTGGAAGAAGTATTGAACAGTAAACATATTGCAGACGGCTAATTTTTGTATTCTTTGTATAGGCCACGTCTTTTGTGGGGAAAAAATTGTGTCGCCAAAAACTTCAACAGATGATATAAAGAATCCCTCATACATCCAAATGAAGGTGGATTTTTCGCATTATATTACGTTTCCACTGAGCCTAGTCCAAGAATCAGGCTCAGAAGCTCGCTACTACTTTTACTATTAACTTAATGAGAAGTTAATAGTAGCACGGAATTGTCCTGACATGGTTAATAGTCTAGAATGCCCTTATTGTAACCAGCGCAGAAATGCAAAGGAAAGTGCGTAAGACAAAAATGTACTCTTAGTAACCAAATGTACGCATTCTTGTGTTTAAGCGATCTATATAGAAGCAAGAGTATGTATTTGCCATTTTCATGGTAAAAACAGACATGCCCGTCGATGTCTATGTAAGAAAAATGAAGTTAAGCAAAGATCTGGTTATGTACTGTTTGAATTATTGCCAAAACATTCTTAAAATATTAACTCTGTCCTTTTATAATCCTGATCTATTGGACGCTCATATTCAGTATTAGCAGAAATCAACATTTGTCGGATTTGAACATGTTAACCCTTAAACAGAGTGATACTTTGTGGTCATATGAAAATAGATTTCCATCGATGGCCGTCGTTTCTTCCAGGCAAAAATGGCTGTTGGCAGTGACAAATGAAAGCAGCAAGGTGAATCCGGCATTTCTCTAAAGAGAAATCTCATTAGACCAGAGCCTGGTCTCTGTCGCCGCCGGGTCAATAATCCTACTAGATTAATGAGTTGGCTCATCACATGTCTTGTACGGAAGGCTAAAAGAAATGGTAAATGAGGCCGATTTTTTTTTCTTTCTCTTTTTTTTTTTTTTTTTTTGCTCACTGGCTTACTAACCTTTGTGTGTATGTTCATGTACATATGTACACACAAGTTGTAGTATTTCGCCCCATACTATATATACCCAGTTTGTGGTTTGTGATTTAATTCCGATTTACCCTTGTTTTTCTTGCGTGTGGGTGGCATGGTTACCGATAAGACAAGTGTTTACTCAGGGGAAATATGGAAATGGGGTTATCATACTTGTCTATACAGTCGAATAGCTCCACCACGCAAGTTGCTGTGGGAAAAACCGATCAATTTATAATCCTTTATTGCATAAAGAATGGGCCACCAAGGAGGGCTGGCTGGACCCGCTGAACTCTGGAAGGCTCTGAGGTGACCCCTGGCGGGGACTTGCCGATAACGCCACAACAATGAGCGCTGTGGTCATCTCTTTGGCACTCACGATAGACTAACATGCATCTTCCACAAGCCAAACACGTCTTGTCACAGAGCCACCTTACTGTAATGTCTCAGTTACTTAATTCAGCAAAGCGGCTTTTTAGCAACAAGCAATTTGCTTGGCCATCCAGGCGACGCTGAGATTTCGACGACGTAAATACGTGGAACACCCTAGCTATTCATTATAGGCAGAGCAAAAAACTGATCAATTTTAAATAATTCATGAATTTTTGCTCCGTCTGAATAACATCTGTAGTCTTAAGTTTGACTATTAATCCCACTACATTTCATGTCAGTATTCCCCCCCCCCCAACTCATTAATTAATGATTTGAGTTATTTACTTATTCGGTGATTAAGCAGAAAAGGAAAACAGATCAACTCTTCAGCATATACATATGTTTTCCAAAGATTTATTGATTTTTTTGTTGCCGTTCGACTTTAGGCTGTCATAGTAATAACAAACACTCACGTTTTATTCAAAATGCACCACTGTACCTTCCCTAGAGGCACAGTGACATTTAGCTCTCAGTGTGATGGAAAATCAACAGCAAAGTATCAGTGTCTGTCACCCTGGCTTGATTAAATTTCAATATCTGACATGACACACTAACAGACAGTTCATTTTTATACAAAATGCATGTATCATGAAAACGCGGGTCTCATAATTTAAAACATAAAAACATGTTTCACTAAAGCCCGGCTTCACATGCTTTCTATGTGAGGGCACCACTAGTCAGAGAGGGAAAATGATAAACAAATGGCTTTCTATGTGAGGGCACCACTAGTCAGAGAGGAAAAATGATAAACAAATGGCTTGTTTAACTCTCAGACAGAGATAAGCCTTACAGAAAATCAAACAAACACGAAGACGCTGGAATACGTTCAATACATATAACTGAACGAAATAAACAAACAATACAACTTACAATACTATAAAAAAAAAAAACATTACAGATAATTACAAATTATAGTTTCTTAGGGAGATTTCCATCTCAATCCTGCTGGAATTATCAGGCATGCAAACACGAGTCATTCCAGGTAAATATTGAAATCCAGAGTTCATGGAATTTTTGAAGCCAAGGCCTTCGAGTGACGAACGGTAAGAGGTACGGCACGCCTGCAATGGTTTATATGCAACTGCCTGTCCACTTTCCAGGGCAGGTTGTAGACGACAGCGTCCGTAGTGCTGAGTCACTTCCAGTGTAAAACTATTTTGTAAGCTTGTGTTTCGCCACTTGCTATTTTGTTTGAGACGTTCTTTTGGAGCTTGCATCGCTCATGGTCTTTTTCTGCAATTACGTACTCAAACAAAATAGCAAGTGGCGAAACACAAGCTTACAAATTGCTATGCACAGAAAAAAAGTGCAAATTGTAGAATTGCATGAAAGCCTATCTCCAATAACAAATCCCAACAAAAGCCTATCTTCAGTAACAATTCCCAGCAAAATCTTTCTAAGAGGACGTGAGTAAATATGACTGCGCAATCTATAACTTCGTCGCTCATATTTCTAGGCTAATGAAACGAAAATTCCAGATAGTGTGATAGTAAACATATTTACAAAAGAGTGAATTCTTTGCAGAAGGTACACTCTGTGTATAATGACGCTAAAGCTCATATCTAAACAAAGAGCTTCGAGAAAATACAGGGCTGCCCCTAGCATATACAGAGGTCGAAGTCTAGATCAGACATTGGCCAGGCTAGCATATTTGTATTTGTATTCCTTTATTCACCACATAATAATAATACATATAAATTGATATGGTAATTACTATGAATCAGACCAGAATATAGTATCAGAATGATCAGAAGAAATTAGGCGGTAGTTAAGTCCCGAGGGACTTGCTCTATCCCTAAACAAGAATATAAAGTTATTTAGAAATGAAGAAAATGGTGAGATTTTATGTCGAAAAGTAACAATATAATGAGTTTAAGAAAAAAATGCTTTGACCATCCAATTATTCAGTTGTTGGGTAGTTTAATAAATGTGCTTTTATTTTGAGACTGAAACAATAGATTTTATCTGATCGGGTAATTTATTTCATTCCCGAAGAACAGATATTTGCAGGGAATAGTGAGAAATAACTTCTAAAGATAGGTTTAACGAAATTGTAGAAACTGGCTCTCCTTCAGTATTAGCGGACACTAGATGTCTTACAAAATATCCACAGAAGCTTTTGGGAATCAATAATTCGTGATGGAAAAAGGGACGTTGAGTGGTTTGGCCTAGAGCCATACATGTTAGCCGATATTGTTGTCTAAGTGATGAAGCATCATAGAGCGAACTAGTTTTTACAGGCTTTTATTTAAACAAAGAAATATTGAGAAGGGTCTGTAGTTTTCGACTTCTGCGGTCCATTTTTATAAACAGGTATTATTTTGGCTATTTTGAGTAAATCAGGATCTACACCTCGTGCGAGGGAAAGGTTTATAATAGTTGAAAGTGGGGTGATAGGGTCGGATACTACTGTTACGAGCTACATGGGAATGTCATCTACCCCAACCGATGCATTAGACTATAAGCAATGTATAGTAGAGCGTATGTCGGCGGGAGTTACTGCTGAAAAACTGAAAATAGCTTCAAATGGGGGTCAAAGAAAATCTTGAAAACTTGTATCTACAGAAGGAATATCTAAATCAAACTTTGAGACAATTGCGCTAAAATACTGATTGGAGTTAATAGGAATAGTCAATGTATTTGTGGTATTGATTCCATTTATGTTGATGGTATATTGCCACATTTTTTCCGATTTAACATAAGCATAACGAAAGAAAAAAAATATAACTCAATGTTTTAAAAATGGGATTCACAACAACTACTTCACCTTATTACTTTGGCTTCCCTGCTTAATATTATCTCGATTTCGTTAATTTTAGTTAACCAATTCACTTTTGTCGCTAAAGGCCGGGTTAAGTGAAATGAAAGTGAAAATGTTTTAAATCCATAAAAAGCTATTGTTTTCTATGTTCACCTTAAAATACAAGCATGTAGAAGACAATGATCCAATTAACTTTGTATGGTTGGTTTTGGACGTGCAAACCAAACGGAAGATTACATCTCTCTAGAGAATTCATCATTGCCAAGGTGTGAATCTTATTAACTATTTGTAAAAATCACAAACATTACATGTGTATACTTTGAAATTATCAATACAATATGATGTCTGATGTGTGACTAAGTCATCAACTTCCTCATAGTCTTCCTTTAAGAAAAGTTTCAAAGCAAACACGGGAATTTATCTGGTAGTTTGGTAGGAAGAAGGAAAACAAACAAAACTGCCACAACCATTTTGTTCACCCGTGTTTGTTATGTCTACAAATCATTTATTTACTTATATATTTGATTGGTGTTTTACTCTGTACTCGGGAATGTTTCACAGATGCGATGTCGGCTAGCATTGTGGTGGATAGAACTTAAGGAAAACTCACGACCATCCGCAGGTTGCTAGCAGACCTTCCCACGTACGACAGTACTGGAAGCCAGCATGAGATGTTCAACGACAGAACTGGTGAGAGATTCCTGAGCCTGGAAATCAATTTTTAATCTGGAATTCTTGTGTGACCATGGTATACACCATATTAAAGAAACCCAATACTCTTCCATGGCATAACAGGGATGGTGTGATATCATAACAGAAGCAGGTGCGCTTTCGGGTACAGAAATGACTTGCGCCTGATTACTAATAATAGTGTTCAGAAAATTTCTCTAGACGTCAAAGGATCTCTGCCACTCACTCTCCCGCACCCATCTTCCCCCATACCCTACCATATCCTTGTTTCAGAGTGGAAATCCCCAACACTTCAGTCCCCAGTGATCCTATAGCACAACCAACCCCTGAGTAAATTATCGACATATACTCGTGAGGTGAGATAACAGATAACCTGTAGGCAAACTCGACACACTGCACAATGACTGACTTCTTCTTCACTAATGCCTGTGAAATATTAACGTTTACATGGAGAAATGCGATACGTTACACGTGGTTAACTTCTTCATTAACACTTTAAATACATGTGTCATTGATTTCTTCGTCACCATTCCATGTTCTCCCGCAAATACCCCAAGGCTTTCGGAAGTAAAGCAAAGACGATGATCAATACTGAAACGCTGCGTTCACATATTTAAAAAAAGATAACAAAGTACTAAAATTTCAGATGGCGGATGGTGAGACAATAAACGGCCAAGGCCATTTTTGCTGATGTTCCTCTTATAAATCAGTTTGAAATATGGAATTCTTACGGGGCCTTGCATGAGAGACACCGTGGTAAAGCAACCGGAAACATGATGTCGCATCACTAAAAGTTTCAGTTTCAGATTTATTTCTCCTGCGTCATTGAACACACTCTGTCTATATTGTTCCGCAGATAATAATCAATAAACAAATATCAATTAGCATGCAACTGAACCTACCTTCTTTTTGGCGTCCAGGTATGCAGCACATTGTAACCGGCTTTTGGCAAATTGACCGACATTCAGTGTCTTAAATAGTACACATTAGATATACTACATTGTTTAAATTTTTTTAAAAATTTAAAACCCTCTAATTGCGAAACACAACCACAGCGTTGATAATTACTTGAGTTATTGGCAAGCACATACAAATACAGAAAGCCTGTAGGCGCCTGGTATTGATTACAATGCACAGCATCTTGGAGATTTATGGTTCGTCTCATTGATAACGAGACAGCTGCAAGCCGTAAATAATAACACCTGATTGGTGATGTAACTGATACCAGTGAAATATGTTAACAGGGCATTAAGATAGGTGAAAAGGTCGTCAGCTGAATTCATACCTGTCAATCTGACAGAAGGCTGGCTATATCACACCATTAGCTGGAATGAGGTAAGTATACGGAGTTGGCACGAGTTGTGTAGACAGTGAGGGCACAGGAGACATAGAGTCATTTTTATATATTTACATTGATTAATTAACTCGCTCGGCCGCCATTGGTCACCCGTTCGAGATAAATAAAGTTGTATTGATCATGTCCCTTAAGGTGTCATGTCATACACCCATCATGGGCAGTAACAAAGCATCTTACATCAGTCGCTGGAAAAAAAATAGGTATTTCAAATTTTGTTTTTCCAATTACTGATTAATCCAGGAATATATTCATCTTTCTGTCTAAGAAATTCCCAGGGAATGCTAATCTATTAAACCGGACGATCAGTGGATGGTAAATGGTATGAACGTCTATTCTGACCGGGAAAATAACAAAGCTGACAAGGATCAAATGTCATCTGAATCTCTCAGGGCACATTTTCCTGCTTATCTGCTTCACAACTATGCTACTAATACATTTTTCATCATCACCACAACGACGGCCTTTGTAGACAAAGTTCCAAATAAATACGTGACGTCTTGAAAGGTAATCTCATTTTCAAATTTCTCACCAATTGTGCTTAATCCATCGGTATAAAATATATCGGCTAAATGCTGACAATAAGTATATGAGAGCCCGGGGAAAACCATGACGATCCCCAGTTTGCTGGCAGGCCTTTCCACGTACGGCCGGAGAGGAAGCCATCATGTGCTGGATTCACAGCGACCACATTCTTTACTGTCAGCGACCTGTATCATTGCGCTGCTCTCGCGCCCTAACCAACTGAGACACGAAGGTCCCCTGAACAAAAGATAGCTGTCATATTCACAACATTTGATTCTTGTCATGTCTCAATGAATAAACGGTGCTGAGCAAATGAAGATTCAAGTTGGAAAAAAGCCCACCATTTCAAGGTCTATTGTACATAGCTGTAAAAAGGACATGCGACAAAAATTTTATTTAACCGTCTAAGAGAAGTAAAAAAAATTTTTTTCTTTTAATATTTCCCTTTTACGGTCTCCGTACTATTGTGTCACAGGCAGTAGACATTAACATCGTTTAATGACATATGCGGCAGCCAGAAGGCTGGAAACGAACTACGGTTTCATTTATCTCGCTGGTGTGATATCAAAACCTAGAGTAGTGAATTATGTTTCAGAGTTACTTTCTCTGTTGCCTCGAAAATCGGTGTCTGCATTGTGACGTTAAGTCACATTTTTATTCCCAGAAGTGTGGTACAAGGAATTCCAACCAAACCAGATTGATCGAGGGATGATTTCGTGAGTACAGATATTTACTTGGATCTCAGACAACATCGATTAGAGGTAAACTTCTGGAAACTTCATTAACTGAAACCCCGAGAAACAGTACCATTTATTGTAGCGCTTATGTCAGTACATCATCGGGATTGGTATTGTCTCAGTTCAATTAAGGAAATGAAATGAAGCCATCTGGTGAGACTTTATAACGTGATAGATGAAATATCTTCCTGAAATGTCTTCCTCTGTTCTGTAAGGCTTACCCTGCAGTGAAGCTGAGGAGCTTTAGTCCATGGCAGTTGTGGCAATACACATGAGTTTTCACTATACAAGAGAAGAGAAACACAAAGTTTCCCATCCATTTTCGAAATTTTCTTTTTAATGAGTTTTACCACGATATACACTTGTCAGTTGTCCCTAAGAGTTTCCTGATGAAATGGAAGTCAGCATTCCATTTATAGATTCTTCTTTAAAAGACAGACCGTATCGGTTGCCTACTGGCTAGGAAAATCCGGGATCAATCCCGGCTTGAGTCAAACCAAAGATTTTAAAAATGAAATTTGTTGTTGACTCGCTTGGCGCTCGGCACTGAGAGGACAGAGCAAGGGAACAGAGCTGGTCGACCCGTTGTCAGTATAATGTGACTGGGTGGGGTGTCATGTGTGGTGTCTTCGGTATGATGTTCCAGTGGCCGCAGAATTTTGGTGGCATGGATTCGCCCTGCCACAAGAAGACACAATATATGTATATACATTCTAACGACTCCTCGTCGTCATATGACTGAAAAATTGTTATTACTACGTACAACCCAGGCATACATACATACAGTCTTTGAAAGACAAGGGTAATTCTTCTGAACTGTGACTTAATTCTTGTACACAAATAACACATGTGCTCCAATGAAAACAAAAGCAGCTACTTTCCGTTTGTGGACGAGGTTACATTTTCCCCACAGGAAATAATTTCATTTTGAAATGAATAGAATCTGACATTCGACCAAGAAGCCCTGCATAGTGTGTTTCTGTTTCACAACGCAAAGATCTTAGTGGAAATTTCGGTACGCGAATGTTCTTTTGATGTTATTAGGGTGTACTGCTGTTTGATCAAGATCACAACGATTGTATCCTTACAGCAGAGTTATGGGAAATTATCGCCAAGGGTATTATTGTATGAGAACCTGATTCCCGTGTAAATCTTAACCCAGATCACTGGCGGCGTTGTAATTCAAGGCGTCTTGGATTCAAGGAATCAAAGTATCAATTTGCAGGTTTTAAGCACACGCATGTAGGAAAGAAAAGACACTATCAAAATACTCGTGAAAAAGTTAGAGAAGTGTTTG
The DNA here is from genome assembly GCA_016165875.1 of Acanthopleura granulata. NCBI lineage: Eukaryota > Metazoa > Mollusca > Polyplacophora > Chitonida > Chitonidae > Acanthopleura > Acanthopleura granulata. The sequence continues at coordinate 23,747,029 of JABBOT010000008.1, forward strand.
AATTGCAAAATCATTGAAGAGAACTGATACAAAAACACCTTGTAAAGTTATGTTTATAAGCCAAATTTGTAAGAATACACTGTTGGAACCATGTGTGAAAGATTCTCGAAGTTATTGATGAGATAGAGGTGATTTAGAACACACTGTTCTTATTGTACGCTTAACCTTTCTCAGTCAATAACATTAGCAAAAACTGACTTCGGTTCAGCTAAGTCTTGCTGACAGGCACAAGTATCCCCCATGAATACACAGCCTCTCTGTGTATCTGTCTGATCGTGAATCCACTGCGTACCCTGACCTGAAGTCGGATACGGAATTTACAGGGTGGGGTGGAAGATGGGGGGTGGTTAACAGTCGTAGTCCACAATTAATTTTCAATTTACGTGTTAAATTTGGCCTCACTACTCTGTCCCTAAATCTTCGAACACTGAATGCTCCCGGTGTGATATTCTTCGTCACCTAAGGCAACGCCACTCAAATTCCGGTCTGATAAGGACTGACCGATGAAATTGTTCACAAAAAATGACAAACAGCTGACAGAGGTGTAAACAACTCAACGAGAGGCCAATGAAACCGAACTTGTCGCTGCTTTTGCCTTGTTTGCATCTGCCTCGATTTTCTAAAAACGCAAAAGTAATTACATCAGTAGCAGATGAAAAGAACGAAAAAAAAAAAACAAAAACAAAAAAAAAAGGCAAAACAGCCGCCCAGTAGGAAGAAAAGAAAATATATCTAAAAATAGCAAAGACATTCTTTCTTCAAAGCATTGATTGTGGGCTGTAACAATGCCCTTACCCAAACTTGGACACCATCTACCGTCTTCGGGAAGACAGATATTCAGATATTACTATAGGCCATGTTTTCCGAAAGTGTCAAAAACCTGGTTCCACAGTGACGTGTTATCAGAGCTGACACCACTGAGGGGAACCTGGCCTGCAGAGAGTAATGTTAAGCTCTTTTTCCAGTACCTGTAGCTAGGAGCCAGGTTTTCATTCATGTATTCATGTAGACAAAACTCTCTCTATATCGACCTGTCTCTGAATGATTACCTCGACAGGAACCAGTACAATTACGAATCATTCTACTCAGAAAAGTTTAGCTAAGTGATAATCTGTTAGAAATGGTTCTAAATTATTTATCCGCTGTCTATATATAATGAAGAATATCGATTCTCAGCAGATGTCCGATGGCTAGGTGCTGTACTCCACCATGAGCCGAGTTGAATTCTGCTGGCATTACCAATGACACACTGATTAATATTGTTCATAAAGGCTAAACAGTTTACTATCTCAAAGCTACATTCACTTTCACTTGTAATAATAATGACAGCTGTTTCTGTAATATCATTAGAAACGCCAAATTTTCAGAGAACCTTGGCTCATGTTTTATGTTTGTTTCCACTGCAAAATTAGTGTAGCTTTTAAGCACGTCTATATCTAATTAAGGGTGTTATTTTTCATACCCTCAACTCTAAAATGGACTGGTCGATCAGTTTTTTAAACATGGATCACTGATATAACAAGTTTAAGACGACTTTGACTGATTCATTTTCGTTTTGACCTTTCAGAAGAGCAAACTTTTGAAGTTATTTTTTAATATAAACTCTGCTGGTGTTAAAGCGTTACAGGACCTATCATATTCCCTCACTGGCGACATGCATGGTAGACGGCATTGTTGCAAAGTTAAGAACGTCGGGAAATGTCAGACATTGTTTACGTGTACAAACTGATTTACCGCGGAGTCGTTATCAAAGAAAGTAAAGCGTCCTCTCCTTAGTCCACCTGACAGTCGTCCCCTGAGTATAATTACAGCTTAGTTTCTGTGTCCCTTTCATCTGTGTTGCCATTTCCTTGTACCTGGTATTAATTACAAAGGTGTACATTAGTTGAAGACTGCGTGCATATAGCCATTACCACTTTAAACAACCTATAGCGCTTTTGATCGTTCGTGTATGATAACCTGCTAATGGTTGCTTCTTGCGGCTAATATTTCCGAAATGATACCCAGTAAATCTTCTTTAAAAGATCAAGACAAAAGCTAGATAGCAATACCAACCGATCGCATAGTTTTTTGTTGAGTTTTTCATACACCTGACCGCCAGTGTAATAGTAAGGTATAGTTGGGTAAGGCATTGAAACAATCAAGTAGGGACATTCAGATGACGTCTTGTGGGCAGACCAGATACGCTTTACTCGCAGCTACCAAGAGATAAATGGTAAATTCACCTTGGACTCGGGGAACACAAATGATTCTAATTACAGGATTTTTTTCTGGTCGTCTGTTATCTTTTGCTTTCTGCAGTAGGCAGTCAGAACATTCTGTCAACGAACAAGGCCGAATTCATGAGCTATTTCCTGCCATCTTAGTTAATACGCGGGTTGTGTATCGTACCGGTATCAGGTGATCCAGTAAATCAGCTATAACGAGTCAAGGCTACCAGCTGACGTGAACGATTGAGTATGTCACTTACAGCTTCAATCAGTCGTAATAGAACTGACAACACTAAATTCCCTAGAGTTTGAATGCTGTTATCAATACCACGAGCATGCAAATCGCTGAATCATAGGGCTATGTAATCCAGTAGGTTTTGGCTGTTGGAGGAAATTCAAGAAATCTGGAACGTCATTCAATGATAGTGGTTATATTATACTTGTTACATTACCACACGGCAAGCGAAAAGCCCCCTGAAAAAAATAATACACTTGTCAGTTGACATTCATTTAATGATTTGTACTGGAGGAAGCTGGAAAATACACACCAATCTTCATCTTGACGGCTAGCAGTCTAACTCATTACACTTTGGGAGAATCGAGTACAGCCGCAGAAAACCTTAATGTTCGAGTCAGGTGTGGATGACACATATTCTGCTTGAAGTCGTGACGAATCATGCGGTATTCTACACAAGTTGTTAAATCTACTAGAAAGAAAATCCACTGTATTCACATTCAAGAACTGTCAGTTGTCAAAATAAGGACAATTTTACAAAAGATGTAAAGAAGGTAAAAGAAATTAATATTTTCTGAGCAATTTTTAAAATCAGTGGGAACTAAGTGCTACTATTTTTGAATATCAAAGTGTATATGAATGCTTATCAAAGGGCAAACCAATACTCTGTGTGGAAAGTTTGGCGTTGTGCCCAGCAACCCAATGCAGCCAAGCTGAAAAGAAAGACACGATTCCTAACGTCCATGTATGCCCTCTACCACGACGTCATGTGTCGGGTTGTCATTGGTCTCTCTCATGACACCATCCACGTGTAGCTAAAATATTTTGAGATGAACACTGACAGTTAATGTACTTCAGGTCATGTTAGTGTTTTGTGCATGATATTACATGGTATAATCTACATCTTTCTGAACCCAGCGGTCATACGTTATGTGTTGAGGAAGATCATATATGAAACACATCTGTAAATTTTCACAAGTTTGGATTATATGCCCTTGCCCTTTATGTAGCTAATGAAAGACCCGACTATCTATTTCAAAGCAGTTGTGGGGCTATTGAGGGGAATTTCGAGTTCATTTTATGTGTCTTTCATTTTGTAGAAAACAAAACCCCAGCCGCTTAATTAGGACTGGCACAAATGATATCTTACTTTGTGGCAAACTCGTCAATGAATCACACAAGTAGACGAAGTGGAAGCACCTTATATTGACAGACACACATTGGTCTTGATGACGATTGCTTTGCGGTCGAGACTCCAGAAATACTCAATCACTTGACATTGGATAGGTTTACTTGCATTTCGATAAAATGCATTTTGTATTGCATTTTGGATCTTTACAGTTGTCACTTTGCGTTTTATTAAATTTTGTGCCTGTTCTGATGTATAGGGATCTTGCGTAACTGACAGGGAGCTATTAGGTTAGATATAACTTAGCTTGGACAACTTTTGCGGAATAATGGCTACATTTACCATCAAAAGCATTTGTGGAAGATTTTCTAAACCTGAAACAGCTTTAGTTGAGCTAACTCTATGTTCTTAAAAGAAGAGACCACATTTTCAGAAGTAGGCATCATCTGAAAGGCAATTCAGAGCTGATACCAAATATGGTTCTCATTATCTTTTGGCATTAATACGGAAATAAAGATTGAGGTGCTACAGTTGACTTTTTGGACCATATTGACTCATAGTGATACCACAGATTATTATCTGTATTATTATGTTTCCACATTCAATACAGAGGTGTTATACTACATATATGGACAGTGGATATATATAGCAATCAGAGGATTTTTTGCAGCTAAAAAGAATCTATGACCTCATAATGCTTCAATATGGTCGAAATATATGGTTAATAAGGTCCACCATTGCACCTCATTCTTTTCCGTTTTAAGCACCTTAAAGAAATGTTAAAAAATAATGAAAACCATCCTTGGAATCAACACGATATCGCCTTTCAGATGATGCGTACTTTCTGAAACTGTGGTCTGTTCTTTGCTGTATTCACAGCAATCAACTAAGGAAAAAGACTATTACGCTTAGAACACATGAGTAACCAGTAATGGAAGGGCGCAAGAATCTTTCACGTATACGACAGCGGTCAGTATTATTGTGGAAGGAAACCGGTCAGTCCCGGGGGAAACCCACGACCATCCGGCGGTTGTTGGCAGACCTTCCCACGTGCGGCCGGAGAGGAAGCCATCATGAGCTGAACTTGAACTCACAGCGACCGCATTGGGAGGCTTCTGGGTTATTACTTTGAAACAAGGAGGAATGTAAAAGAAAATGCAAGTTCTCTCTTGTTTTTGGCGCGGAATCGTGAAAAGGTTAAAAATATCCAGAATTGTGTTTTATCCCTGGAACACTTTATTCCAATCTATGCGGCATCGACAATTAGGACTTAATCAGAAGTATACGTGCATTAGTGCTACGAAGGACTTCTCAGAAAACCCAACTCTTCTGAGAAATGGAACGATCAACAGACGGTAAGTGGTATGAGTGTATAACATTATGTGTACGGAAGCCGAAAGGGATCAAATCAGGCCTGCATTTGAATATTAAGGGAACTGCTAGGGCGTGTTCACCTGTTTCATAACTAGGCTACAAAGTCTTTTGCTATTATATCTTGTATGGTGGCATCTGTTTCAAATGAGGTAGTGTGTCGTCAAAACTTTTCTCATATGACCAAGGGATTCTTGGCAAATGGCCGATATAAAAAAAATGGCCAGCTACTGACACTGAGTGATATCCTAATATAACTTCAGATGTCTTCAGGTAGTCGAATAGACTGCCTCTAGGGTATTGGTACAGAGCATTGGGTACACTCGGCCAAGATGCCTGGATATTTGACTTCCGTGATCTGCTGACATGTAAGATCTAAGGTAAGTGATGGGTAACTCACGGATCACATCCTGCCATGGCGTGTGGTAGCTGCGATACGTGTAAGGAGACGGAAGGAATCGTATGAGGTATTTCATAAACCGAAGTCTAGTGGTGTCAAAACTGCTTGATAATCTGCAACACTAAACAATAGTCAGTATGTCCAGCAGAATCCCTGAGCTTGTAGTCACATGGAAAGGACGTCATTGGTAAGTGGTGGCGTCACAACTAGTTACCCACAAACCTGGCACACCGTTAGGATACAGTATACAGTTTGGTAGATTTTGACCCTGGTCATAAATTTGGTTATACAGCATTAGTGAGGTTTGACCACACAGTTGAGCTATTTTATTTTTGACCAAGTACCTTATATCTGTGGCTGTGAGATACATTGCAGTAGTGAGTGCTTTTAGAATGACGTATGGTGAGATGGGAGAAATACGGCTGGGGTAGATCTCTATGGGAACAGAACATGTCTGACACAATGAATAAACAGTTGATTGTTGATGTTGTTGTTGAGGTTGGTCTGTCTTTGTGAGAGTACTGACGGAAAACTCGTTAGTCGAACTATTTGAATCATGATGTGCGTGTGGGGGGGCGGGGGGGGACGCTGACAAATGGGCATTTCAAAACTGAACAGAGTCGAAATGGGTAAATATTGGGTCCAAAAATCACTGTTTTTGTAAAACATTTGGAGAATTTTGGTTGAAAAAGTGTAACGCACTTTGAAATCTAGCACATGATGGTAGGAGTGATGTAAAATGTTGCATGAGATTTTTTCGGCATTATAAGTTTATATTTTGAGAATAAGAGTGTTAGGCCAGGTTTCTGTCATTGGGAGGATATGTTCAGTCAGTGCTTTTTTTTCCTTTCTTTTCTTTTCTTTTCTTTCTTAATATTACCGGGCAAACCTGTATACTGCAACCTTATGTAGTCAGGTACAGCAGATTTCAAAAGTTCAGCGAATGCTTAGAGGCCTACGAGTTAAAAATGACAAAAATTCGATGTGTTCACTCTAGAACCTTGCAAAACAAATCACTTCAATATTTTTACAAAGTGACAATGTGTCTGCAAGTGAAGAATCCCTCTGAGCAAAAAACATTATTCCAAAGTATGACAAGTCATGCACCGACACGCAAAATGACATCGTAAAGCTACATTAAGGGAGCAATCGGTTTACACTATAGTTCTCCCCCGTTGGAATCACACACAACATGTTTTGGTCTAAATGTCAAACTTCCGCTCTAGACACTATCAGGCGAGATTTTCCACATCGAACAGGTTATAAAGAATTCAGATTTGGGTACGCGTTTGCTCCTTTAATGTGATCAGCGGGTAGGCTCGTCGTCTAAGAATGGTAGAGATTTGAAAAATCACAGACAACAAGCCTATAATCGCACGTCATCTTGATAATGCCAAAAAAGAACTATATACTTTACAGGGAATATTTTGGTTGCACTAAAAGATGACGAGGAGCAAGAGAATGAGTACTAAAGTGACACTGTAGACTGATTAAAAAGCACAAGATATCCAAATATCTGTGCCCTTGTATTAAGAAAGCAGTGTAAGGAACAAAAAAGTGAAGTAAATAGGGTTAAGTTAGGTGTAATATGCACGCTTACAACGTACCTTCTTAATTACGAGCCTATATATATGTACGTTAGGAAGCCCTCACTTGGCGCTTAGCACTGTGAAGTTAGAGCAAGGAAACGGGTCTAGCTGGTCCTGTGGCAGTATAATGTAACCGGGTGGGGTGTCAGGTCAGGTGTCGTCGGCATAATGTTCATAGTTCCAGCACTATGGCGGCATGGATTTGTCCGGCAACAAGACCACACAGTATATATACATTCTAAGGACTGCGTTATGAGAGAAGGCAGGACAGCCAGCCTGCTTTGTATCGTATGATGTGTATTGTGGCGTGATGTAGTCTCTGGAATTATCCGAAACACAGCCGGGCAGATCGTTCGACCGTTTTTTCAGTGAATAATCACTGAGGATGTTACATGAGGAACTTGTCAATTACGAATACGCTGAAAGATCATTAGATATTGGAAGAAAAAGTAAGCTGAATTACCTGGTCCTCTATATCCGGAACATATTTGTGGACTTTACCCAAGTTCCAGTTGAAGGGGCTTGGTGTCAGGAATGTGTATATGCCACATTGGCGCAATCTTTCATTGTCATTGAAGACCACGAATAAGATGTGCATATCTGACGTAAAAAAACTGAAAATATACACCAAATTTGCTTACTTACCATGGATGGAACAAACTGCAAAAGAAAACACCACCACAATTAGACCTCCTGACTAAGGGTTGACTCTTAGCTTATTGACTGCGGATCAACTGATAATTTGTAGTTTTACTCGACGTGTTCTCATCGGCATAATAGAATGGGGTTTGTTGGATTTACAACACAGCTGACCTTTCTGCCTTCTTTTTCAGAGGAGACTTACTACTAATGTTTGGTTACCCGGCCATTAACAACAAGATGCACATCCATTAATAGTGTGTCATACACTTATGATCAAAGATACTTCAGCTTCTTTGTGTCAGTGTGTATAATGCTTGCGATCTGTAGCTAATTTACACATTTAGGTAATAAGTACAACGAGATAGTAAGTAGGCAGTCAAATGACAGGCACTGACCATAGCCTTATAACCAAGGCAGGACGACGACACCATCCTCAAGGACAACCGTTATTCGCGCTTTCAAGTCCCCAAGGGACCTGTCATGCGGAATAATAGGATTTACTTTCTTTTCATGACGACTTTACTTTTGATCAGTTTGTCCACCTACACAACAACTCTGTCATTTCCGGAAAATGCCGCCTACCTTGTCGCCAAATACACTGAGGAAAAGTGAAACATTCTGTCTCTCGAATTCGGCACAGACTTTGATAATAATAAAGAGCTTAAAACTGTTAAAGATCAAAAGAAATCATATCTACAAATAGCTTTCCATAATATTTTTTCCTTATATATGTTGGTAAGATTTTCGTACTTCATGCTTTGAGATAATTTATGAAAAGCATAAAATGCAAAAGGTGAATGTGAATTCGGAAAGCTGTAATAATAAAATCAAAGGAGACAACTAAGGATCGATTCACACATGAAAACATCTTTTTGCACTTTTTATGGAACGAGAAGATTAAATATGAAAATAAAAGTATTGATGATTATAGGTTTTAAATTGTTTCCAAGTGGGGTTTTGTTGTCAGTAAATTCGCTGGCGCTCAAGTTGCCGCACATATTCTGACCGTGTGGGTTTTCTGTTGGTTGGAAGGTCCTCCTGGAGGTCAGGAGATCGCGGATCAGTCCGGGGTCTAGTCATACCAAAGACTTTACATATGGTACTTGTTACTGCCTCGCTTGGCGCTCGACATTGAGAGGTTAGAGCAAGGAAACAGGATAATGTGATTGGGTGGGGTGTCAGGTCTGGTGTCTCCGGCATGATGTTCCGATGGCGGCAGCACATTGGCCACATGGACTGTCCCTGCACAACGGGACACAGCGTATATATAAAAAAAAAACATTCAAGGCACTCCTCGTCGTGACATGACTGAAAACTGGTTGAGCACGACGTAAAATCCAAGCATGTATACATACACCACATATTCTTGACATTCAGCCAACCTATAGGCTTACATAAAGAAACCCACGGCTTCAGGATGTAAACTTTCCACCATCAATCTCGGCCATTTATCATTTACCTACTGATGCAAATGCAGCTCAGGGACGTTTTCGTAGAAACCCAACCTACTACATATATATGCACATGCACAAATGTTAATAGCCAATAAAATTGAAATAAAAAGATTAATTTCAATAAAACATCTCCAGGGCAAAAGAAACCACACCAAATAATCAACCAAACTTGCTAAATAGAAACACAAATTATAGTGGTAGTTTTAGTATCTCACACCCAAGAGATGAAAATTTCATCAGCAGTAAGACAACTGATGCTTTCGATCGCTATTAAAGGTGAGGACATCGTTTCGTATCTCTCAAGCCATTTGTTCAGTATTCAGGGCAAACCGTTTGACGTATACTGATACAAGTGTCCATTTGTGACTTTTCGGAATACAATATTCCTCATGACAGTCATAGAACATCCGCTGAGAACCGATTTTCATCACTATATATAACTACAACGTTGATCGGTGATAACTCATTTAGAACCGCTTCTTATACATCGTCAACGAAGTAGATTTCTCTGGGTAAAGCGATTCGTAAGCACGCGAGACCCTGCAGCATCTGTCCTGAGATAAGCTTTATCTCTACTGCTTAAGACTCATAGTTGTACTTGGGTTTTGTTAAAATAATGAAGGGACCAAGATCGAAAGCTGTGTCGTGATCTCGGTAAGATAAAGATATCGGCAAGAAGATCGAAAGCTTGTGAGCCTTGAAATTTATGTGGTCACACCATGAGTTCATTACTTTTAACCAGAATTAACCAGCGCTGACAGACACCTTACAAAGAGAGTTTTGTCTAATGACAAAACCTAAATAAAAAGCTGGCCTGAGCAAAAGTATTCTTACTCAGGGAGTCAGCACCCGATTAAGCTTCATATTATTATCGGCACGCAAGTTTCCGTGAATATATACCAGAGTTCCAGTTTCACGGCAGGTTTATGTCCCTTTCCGAAAACATGGACGATGGTAATACCAGAGCTTCTCTTCCTGTACGTGTGGGATGCCACGTGTCCTAGGCTGCGTCAGGACATACACCATCTTAATCACACCTCCGCCTTCCGGTGAGGCTAAGTCAATAGCCAATCGAATCACCTTCAGACTCACTGACAGGATATACCTGTAAACAAGATTTAGCTGAACGAAAGACCGTTTAAAGTAACCCGATGGTCTATGGAGAGGCTCAGCGTAAAAAATCATGCTGGCTTCCTCTCCGGTCGTACGTGGAAAGGTCTGCCAGCAACCTGTGGATGGTCGTGGGTTTCCCCCGGGTTCTGCCTGGTTTCCTCTCACCATAATGCTGGCCGCCGTCGTATAAGTGAAATATTCTTGAGTACGGTGTAAAACACCAATCAAATAAGTAAATCAATCAAATCAACGTAAAAAAGGCTTGTAAGTCGACTATGTTCACCTTCTACCAGGGTTCAATGAAATGTAAGGATTCGTGGAATGTTAAGCTATTACAGAATAGTAAAACATGCATACTTATTTCTTTAGCTGCAATACCAAGAGCCGGCTTGAATGGCTAACATCGTAATATGAAAAGCCCATTCTTGCAATTGGATTGGATAGCTTGGTATTTAGATAAGTGGTAAAGGTAGCTTTTTAAATCAGTCTGTCACCATTACGATGATTTGTGTCGTTAGTTTTCTAAACACCTGTTTAATACGTGTAATCTCAGAAGTCACGTCGCCCTCTAAGGTCCTGATAGCGTTTGTATCCAGGGCCATTCGGCGAATGCATTCAGAGCTCTTTATGAAGATGCATATTGAATGCTGGCGTCAAACCATAGTTCCAGACAGAGTTAAGACTCTGCACTACACAGTCTTACTGGACAAACGTTTGATGTGATGTGACTAGTTACATATCTGACAATATGGTTAGAAAATGTGGCTGGAAAGTTTAAAAACATTTGGCTCGTTATTTAAATGGAAAGTGAGCTATTTTCCTATAGACAGTGTTAAACGCTCTTTCGTCTGAAGCATACTTTTCGTTACTATTTTCTTCAGAGGTGCTGTCCGTAACTACTTTTATAACACCCAATGTTGACGTTGTATATTCTGGCAGTACCCCGTGGAGGGATTTATCTATTGGAATCCAACAAATGGATACGGAACCCTGTGATTAATTTCGATTCTGTAGCGATAACTCACGTAAATGGAAGCGTGTCATAATGTACATTCTCGTAAAACTTGTATAACGCTATCCACATTATACACGCGCCTCATAACCATGGGTTTATCACAGTCTCGTCAGATACCTTCGTCCTAAATCCCGGGCCAGAGTGAAACAAAAGAAGTCCCGAGATCATTTGTGATAGGGCGCTATATTAGATAGTATTGTTCCAGAGGGTTTCGTAATTGAGTCTCCACAAATATACCTCAAATCGACGTTATCTGACATCCCAGTAAATATCTGCACACACGTGATAATATACCTCGATCAGTAGAGTGTAATACACTTCAGCGAAAAGAACACGATAAAACATAACTTAACGTCGTAATGCACACACCGGGTTTCACCGCTACACAGAAAATAACTCACATAAAGCACATATTTCACCACTCCAAGGTCTGATATTATACCAGTATTGGTATACTTTAACCACTGACGCTTAGATGGCAAAGTCTACGCGCGAAATCTGAAGCACTGCGTGAAATGCAGTGATAAAGGAAACCGCCACGCCTATCAAGAGAACATTAGTTTAAAATACGGGACACGTTTAACCGATGTTTTCGTTTCCTGAAGTCATTAGGTATTAAGATGAACGGACTATGGCACAGGAGGCGATGGCAAGGTGGGTTTTTTCAGCTCGAATCTTCAGTGGTAGAACACCGATTGTTCATCGACAATTGGTATGCGGGGGCACAATGCATCTGGACAAAAAGATCTTGACGCCAGTCTGCAATATCTGGACAGCGTACCGTAGTCGAATTCAAACGTAGTCTTGTCCAATCCTTTGTCTCCTCTGACTCTTGGATTTTTGGTGACAATATGAGCTCGTGCGGACGTTCGCGCAGCCTGTATAACATTCGATGAAAACCACTGGACTTCAACCAATATTGTGTGTGAATGTGTCCATCTTACAGGGTAAAGTTTGCCAATAACTTGCCAAAGTTGGGTGGTTTATGGCGGAAACTCCGGCTTCCTCCATTCAAAAATATACACATTTGTTAATACCAGTTCTTTCCATAGCTATCCCCAAAAGAGGCGTCTCCATCGGACACACGATTCACCGGAACAATGTTGTACAGTACTTACCATTCATGAATAGCGTGATTTTTCACACGACTTTACATTTCCTGAGTATTTCTTCCTGACACTAATGTACGTTCTTCTGATGAAAGTCCTAATGGCCGACAATAATTGTTGACTGCTGTGTACATGATGAAGAGATAGGAAGAATTCATGAAATGAAAGGAAGCATAATTTTTTTAATTTACGAAATCTTTCACACCTTTTTTATAAGTTGTTTGATTTTTAATGTTTTACCACGTTTCCGCACCAAAAAACAATGAAAATTTTTTATATTTTTGAAGATACAAGATTGTTATTATTTGATAAGAAAAGAAAAAGTTTTTCGCTTGGGGCGTCTTTACGGTGGACACAAACAAAGTGACTCTTTTTCGATTGACAACAAACACATAAAAATGTCATACATGAAAAATTCAAAAAATGAAATGTGCTGAAACAATTTTATTGAATTTTATGTTTAAGATTTTGTGCTTAGACCAAATAGAGAGAGTTCTTTCTGGATACTCATCTTCACCAATGTTTATACTGACAGTTGATCATTTAATATTTTCGTCTACACACTGGCACTTCTATTTTCATAAATCTGCAACACAACTAAATGTGCTTGAGATCCACAGGAGCTGCTAAGTACGATATTGGTGACAACCACACTCATTAATGCACTTAAATTGTCTTATCTGAGGTACGAGTTTCTCTGAGCATCTCCCAATCAACCACGCAATACCCTTACCTAACAGCCGGGATACAAAATCAATCAACGCATTTAAAAGGACCAAGCTAAAACAATGACAAACTGAGTGATTGAGTACTTCTGACGTTTGTTCGGTAAAACAATCGTCCTCATGAGCAGAGGAGGTCTTAGTTAATAAACTACCTCCAATTCGACTAATTGTGCTATTTAATTACACGCTTACCTCGAAAGGAGACAGCATTTATACGAGATTTACTTCAGCGACTGGGGGCCTTTCTTTCCATAAAATGAGCGAACCTTTTCACTTCGCCTAATTATTTTAAGCAATTCCACCAGAGCTGTGACTTCCAAAGTGTTTTGTATATGTCATACAAGCCAGAGTCCATGTTCATGGATTTATGCCACTGAACATGTCCATGATTTAAGTATTGGCAGGAGAACAATTAGGTACATTTTAGGCTCTCTATTTATACTGTTCCGCATGTAATAATAAATAAATAAATGACTTGACTCTTGGAAGTATGTATAAATGTAACAAATATCAATCAGTGACACTCTTAAGAAAACTGCAGGATAGGTATGTTAAACGTCTGAAGCTTCTATGTACAGGGCTTAAGGTCAAGTACAGGTAACCACAGGATGCTTGTGAGTGCCTGGTATTGATTACCATGTCCGTCATCTAGGTGAGTTACAGTCTCTCTCTTTCGAAGCAGCAATGATCTCTCGACTACATAGCCTAGGCCAGAATAATTTTAGGTGGGAAAAGTTGTCCATTGTATGTAATCCGTACATTTCAATCTAGGCGTCGAAACGGACATTCGGATACCAGCCGTCAACCAAAATGGGCGTTCAGAGTCAATAATCGCAAAACCAGTTTCCAAAAAACGACAAAAAGCACATCCCACCAAAGAACTAACAACTTCTGTAAAATATAAATCTTAGGGCGGATTCAAGCAAAGAGAAGCAGTCAACAGTTTTCAGTGATGCCGAAAAGACGCAATGAGTGTTCTAGCCGGATTAATAAAATCAGGTTCCAAATAGTGTACCATTTTGGTGTATATGGTGTCGATAATCAAAAATGTATCTCATTTGGGCTTTGATTGCTACTGTTCATATACCCAGCGTGGCGTACTTAAGAATATCTCGCTAATATCGTGTTTAAACAGAGGAAAGACCGCCGCACCTTTGCAGCTACTAGGCCTAAAAATAAATGAAGGTTTAAATGAAAAGCTGGCCGAGTAAGCTCCAAGTTTTCTTCGGTCATACAAGATTATCTGGAGAGTCCGGCTTTTAGTCCACTCCGGGGATGCATTCATAGCTCTTTAGATGTACCGGTACGCCTGTTACATGCAGACGTCTAGTTCTCTGCATGTTTAAAGACGGCTACCGGTAAAAGAAATTATTTCTGTCGACAGTGTTAAACGGACGTTTCCTTTGTGTTACTGTTTTCTTTGCTCTCGAGTAGGACTACCCGTAATTACTTTTGTAAAAACATACAATGCATATTATGTTACTAGAGTTTGGAAGAATTTGTCTAATTGAATGTAAGAAATAAAAAGGAAGCCTTGTGTTTTTGTTTCTGTTTAGAGATAAACTGATGTATATAGACGTTTCTCATTTTGGACATTATGATAAAACTTCTAAAAAGCCATTGACAAGGTGAATGTACAACAGAGGTATGATCTGTCATGTTATAACTCTAGTCAGATTTGCCTGTCTCTGTAATACTGGGTTATAGAGACAAACAGCAGAAGCCCACGGATAGTTTGCGACAGGGCGCTAAAATAGATGGCAGTGTTCCGCAGTTCTTCCTTGACCTTTCCAGACGTGTATAGGTCTGTGCACACATGAATATTTCTCGATCAATGTAATCCCTTGTAATACACTTCATGGAATCAAAAGGCAACTTACCGTCATAGGCCACGCATCGATTTTCACTGTAAACACAGAAAGTAACTTTGAAAGGCATACATAATTCACTACACGAGGCTTTGATGTGATACCAGCGTTAGCATGGTTTAACTCTTGACGTTTAGATGGCAAAGTCTACTCGCAAAATTAGAATTATGCGTGAAGTACGGAAAAACTGACATACTTATCCAGCAAATGTAAGTGATATTGGTTTAAAATTACCTTCATTTCCACTTTTGTATCTCCCCAATATGCTGTTAATCGATATTTATACAACATAAAACGCTTTAGAATGGTGCATTTCTACGCTGAATTCTACATTAGCACAAGGCAGAGGAAGATGCGCTATGCTGTGGACAATACAGGAGATCCTATATATAACTTCACCACATTAGGGAGACATCCTTAGGACGGGAACTCGCCTCCCCTGGTGCAGTTCAGCTGAATGTCTATCGATTAAAACTGGAGATAGATGAATCTTGCCTCAGGCCACATGACCTTGACCTATGACATAACGTGTATGAATCCTTCCTCATTCCTCACAGGGAGCCTCCGTGGCTCGGTCCGTTAGCGCGCTATCGCAGCGCGATGTCCCAGAAGCCTTCCACCAATGCGGTCGCTGTGAGATCAAGTGCAGCTCGTGCTGGCTTTCCTCTCTGGCTTTGCTCAGGCCTGCCAGCAACCTGCGGACGGCCTTCGGTTTCCTTCCACCATAATGCTGGATGTGCTATAAGTGAAATATTCTTGAGTACTGAATAAAACACCAACCAGATAAATAAATAAATGAATCATTTCTCACAAGTCGGTGTAAAATGTCCCATGTCAGTTATCCGCCATTTACCTCACACGGTATACGTCAGCCCATCATCAGATACAGGCACCAGTCAAACCTTTGCTCCTGATTATCCATTGCAGGAGATTTACCAGTGTCCGTTAAGCAGGAAATACGTGTAAACCTGAAAGACAGCGGAATCACTCAGTGCAATAACTGTCTGAGATGTCTTTTTTTACAGTAATATTGTTTGTTGAGAATTGCCTGAAAATTACAGAACAGAGCCATTGGCCTGTTAGTTTAATCGGCACTCTGTCTAACCATTGTTGTACAAAATGTGTATGCAAGCCTAGTTGTGAAACGTACGGAAGCAGAGTAAATGTAGAAACTACCAATGCTAATGCGATGAATTATTTAGTGTGGTAACTGATAACAGTTAGAAATTTTACTGTGTAAGTGTCTAAGTATTAACGTTTTAAAGTCTTCCATCGCTCAAACTGTGTTCACTTTTTTCCCGGAACTCGATAAATGCATGAATAACAGTTGTTTTTTTTTCCGATTTCTTCAAGTTTCCCATCACTCTGGGGTCGATTCACTGAACCCCTGTGGGGTTCCCTGGAGTGAAAAGAATATGACCCAAGTTCTCTGGGCAAGCTAGTCGTACGAGGCCACAAACCTAGGGCTCTCCCGTGTGGTTCCGGTGAAGAGAATAGTTCCACAGCCTCCTGCGCTTGTCGTACAAAGCAACTAAAAGAGGCAATCTGTTTGCCGTGGGTTGACCCCGAGATGGGGGAGGACGAGATCCTGGTGGCTGCGGGCGGGTTGGTCTTTCGAGATCCTCACGCCCAACACTCCATTTCAGCTGTTACTTCTGCAAAAACGGGCGGTCGGAGGGCCCCTTCCGATCAATCGGCTGGTCACGCCAGTCCAAATGTCTGGATATCAAACTTTCATATATCTCTCTATGGTATAAATTTACTACTTTCCTTGTTTGACGTTATTAGTCAGATGTTCGGATTTCTGGCTGTGACTGTAGCGTCAATCGAGTGAGACGTTTCTAATTTTTAGATTCGACCTGCTCGAGTATAAGGAAGAAATCTATCTATCGTGGATGGCGTAGAATTCTCGTCAAATGGACGAGGAAACGGAATTTATGGAAATAACACAGTTAGTTCATTCTCTAAATCCAGTTGCCTTTTGTCTTATGGAAACTCACCTGAAAAGATCTGACAAAGATAAAATATCACTTAAAAGTTATACGCTTTATATCACTTATTCTAAGGAAGAAGAGCGAGCTTGTGTCGGCTATCCTGTCTTCGTGAATAATAATAATATTATGTGGCCGTCCGTGTTTCTTTGACGGAAAACAATTACTTTGTGTTCGGTATATATTCCTTTTCATTCTTCTTTGTCAGTCTCTGAATTACATAATTTGAAAGAACAACTGCCAACCCCTTTTATAACTATGGGGGATTTTAATGCCCATAACCCCCTATGGGGCAGTAATAATGTAAATAACAAAGGCAAAACATTGGAAGACTTTTTAGCTGAAGTGATTTACTGTGTTATTTCAATGATGGTTCTAATACCTATTTACATCCAGGTAATGGTACATATTCTGCTGTCAATCTCATCATCACGGATGCATCACTTCTCCCGAATTTTTCTTGGAAGGTGCATGATGATCTCTGTGGTAGTGACCATTTTCTTGTTATCCTAGAACGTCTCACTTCTAATTCTTTAGAACGTGTGGCTAGGTGGAAGTTCGATAAAAGCAGAATGGATAGCATTTGAGATGTTCTGTGAGGCTGACATCACTCCAGAGAATCTCAATGGTGCAGATGATCCTTTGTTAAAATTTAATGAACTTATATTAACAGCAGCTAGTGGAACCATCCCTAAGACCTCTAATATAGCCAATAAACTAACCGAAACAATATTGTAGAAATCTTCATCTGAGAATTATTCTCCTGAATTTCAACATATTAAAAACCAGAAGGAGAAAATTACATCGCTCTTTACTTCTAAGAATTTAGAAGACTATAATTTTCTTTTTTCAATTGAAGAGCTTAAAACTTCATTTAAAAAGGCACACGATACTGAGTGGACCGGATAATATATATTATAAGCTTCTGAACCATTTACCATCTGAGCCACTTGAAACACTCTTGGACTGACTTAATGATTGGTAATTTTCCCCCATCGTGGAGGGAGGCGTGTATTATCCAGGTTCCAAAAGCGGAAAAGGATCATAGTAATCCAAATAATTACCGTCTCATAGCTCTTACCAGCTGCGTCTGTAAGATTATGGAACGAATGATAAATGATAGGCTTGTTTGGTTCCTTGAGACAAACAACCTATTTTCTAATATTAAATGTGGTTTTCGTCAAGGTCGATCTACTTTAGATCACCTTGTTCGACTTGAAACTTGTATTCGTGATGGTTTTATTAACAATGAATATGTGGAGTCGACAGTTTTCGACCACGACCTATGAAACCACATGGGGACATGGTATTTTAAAAGACCTTTCTGATATGGGTTTAATAGGTCGCTTGCCATCATTCATGTCTGAATTTTGATCTGATTTTAAGGTACGATTGGGGTCTACTCTTCCTGACTCTCATGAGCAAGAAATGGGTGTGCCCTAGGGCAGTATTCTTTCTCCTACGCTGTGTAGCATCAAAATAAATAGTCTGGCTAAAACTCTTACAACTGGTGCAGAGGACTCTTTATATGTTGATCACTTCCTTATAGGCTAATAAGTTAAAAATGTGAATAACATCGAGTCGCAATTACAGCTTTGTCTCAATAAGATCGGGGAATGGGCAGTTCCCAACGGTTTTAGATTTTCTACATCTAAAACCGTTGATATGCATTTTTGCAATAAACGGAAGCTTCATTTGAACCCTGAACTTAAATTCTGTGGTAAGCCAGTCAAGACTGCAGGAGAAAATAAATTTTTAACGGTTATTTTTATAGCAAGATATAGTTTATACCCCATATTAAGACGCTTAAAGTTTTACTTAATTTATCGTTCCCTGGTGAGGTATAAATTGAACTATGGGTCTATCATTTATGGTTCCGCTAGTAAATTGTATCTTAAAATGTTGGATCCCTTCCATCACCAAGGTCTGAGGCTCAGTCTTGGTGCATTTAGAACTACAATTTCGCTGAAGTTAAGGCTAATTTTCCGGATTATAAGTTTATATATACTGACGGGGTCAAAGGATAGGGACAGAGTTGCGACTGCGGCTGTCTTGGGACAGCGAGCCACCTCTTCGTCTTCCATCCTCATCTTGAATCTTTTCTGCGCAGGCCAGAGCTATACGTCTGGCTTTATCATATGTTTCCTCTGGGTGTGCCAAGAGGGCAGTGATTTACAGTGACTGGCTGTCCTGCCTTTTGGCAATAGGAAATGATAAAATTAAAATCCGTTGATATTAAAGATATTACCCATTCATAGAAAGTTAATTAAAACAGGTAAAGATATTATATTCTGTTGGATACCAAGTCATATTGGTATCCATGGAAGCACAGTCATAGACAAGGAGGAGAAGGCTGCCCTTAGTAAACCCATATCTAAGTCTAAAATTCCTTACACTGATTTTAAATCTAATGTTCTTAAATATAGTCGTCGCCTTTGGGAGGATGAATGGCATCTGTAGGTAAATAACAAACTGCGTGCTATTCATCCTGTCATTGCCTATAAAGCTTACACTCTTGGTATGTCTTATAGAGACCAAGTCCTTTTAACAAGGGGCCGTATTAAGCATTCTCGTCTAACACACAATTTTATCCTGGATGGGAGCAGTGCTCCTGTGTGTGTTGGATGTGATGCCCAGTACGGCATCAAACATATCCTGGTTGACGTGTAGACTTTGCTCATATTGGACAAAGATTCTACACAGTCGACTCTCTATTTGACTTATTTGACAGTGTCGCTGGCGATACTGTCATTGATTACTTAAAGTATATATGATTATATTATAAGATAAAATTCATTTTACATTATACACACATATTTCTAGTTTATATATACATATTAGAATTTTAAAAATTATTGTGGTTTTCGAGTTTTAACCGAGGTTTAGTTGTTTTACATGGTTTTAAACACGTGTGTCTTTTTTCATTTCTTTTGCACGTTCACATTTTCTTCTCGAAAACCATACACTGATTCATGCTCTAAACGATATGGCTGAAAAACTGCCGATGTTCCGTAAGCCATAATCATTCATTCATTCATTCGATTCGCTGGAACATACCGTTACACTCACACCACTTACCATGCAGTAATCGCGTGATTTCTCACGATACTTACATTTCCTGCGCATTTCTTCCCGTCACAAATGTACGCTCTAGGTATCAAGCAATACTACTGACTACTGTGTACAAGAAAGGAGGACTTTTCAAAACAAAACTTTTAAACTACCTCTTTCGTCGCTAAATATGAAAGGAAAAAACTTTTTAGTATCACAAGGTGCACAAAAAGAAATGAAACAGTTATTTACTTTGTGCAAGAACCTGTAGATGATCGTGGGTTACCCATCGCTGAGGTTCTTCCCACCATATTACTGACTGCCACCGTATAAGTCAAATATACTTGAATAGGGCGTTAAACACCGATGAAAAATATGTGGGCGACCAGCCAAAATTAAGAATGCCTACCATACTTAAGAATAGCTCATCATTTTGTGGGCCATCAGAGGGGAAATGAAAGAACCCACCTAAGGGTCTGATAACACTTCAGAGCATCGGCAGGTACATGCTGATCCCTGAGGAAGAGCGAAATTACTGGCTGATTCGGTGGGATATTACAGATATAATACAATGTGATTGGTTGGTTCTACAAAATATCTAACGTTTAGCACGCTGCTTTTCGAGAGAAAAGTTATTAAGAATATTTTGAAGTACAACCTTTTCTAATTTATCATACACGAACGATCAAAGGCTCTTAAAGCTGACGGTGTTAATGGGCAGCCAAATGACAGACACTGACCCACGCCTCAAACCAAGGTAGGACGACCAAACCATCCTCAAAGGCATGGCAGCTTCAAAGAGAACCGTTATTTGTACTTTAAGACTCAGAAACCAAGCCTTTTATTATACCTAGCAGACGCCTATCAGGTGGACTTTGCACAGAATTCTTTACATAGACCACTGAGCCAGAGATTAGAGTGTCCACGTAAAGAGCGTCTCTGTCATTTCCCGACGTTCTTAACTTTCCAAGTGGACAATGTCGTCTACCGTCTCAGCAAAGCCTTTGGGGAAATTGGTACGTTTTTCAGCTATTCATCAAGAATACATAATTGATGGAGCATGGCCTTTGTTAAGGACTGACATACAAACAGCTTGCAGCTGCATCTTCCTGGCAATTACAAACCGCGTTCATAAATAAATGTTTAAGGTTTCTACGATTTTCATCTTTAATCATTAGCCATACTGTTTGCTTTCTCCCATGTTACTGAAGATAAAATTTGCTTTTAAAAAAGACAGATTTTTAACAACGCTTATCAGTGATAAACATTTCCATGTTTCCATATCTTTTCAGGACTGCTCGATATAATACAGAAAGTAAAATGGTATTCCAACAATACACATTGAAAATGTATTGTTATTCGCATTCTGTTGTAAATGAGAGAGGTCAAGTATAAAGAAAAAGTCCTAGCATACATAAAGACATCCTAGGATCCATGAGCTCATTTCTCTTTATTACATCAAAATAGGACTGGATTCAGATCGAGGTTATTCGCTTTGGAGATACAGAGCGTGAAAATGTATCTGTTTGTATCAATAGTCTTTCAGTAATAAAGTCATAATGTCGATGTTACACATGTTTAAAAAATATATTTGCACTAGAATTTTGTCTTTTAATCTAACAAATGTGTTCAACCAGGATTTCGATAATAATTATACTTTCAATATATTTATAAATCTTATCATAATTCAGATTAAATGCATAAGTTTAAATATAAAGAACTAATTGGCATCCAAGTACATTTATTAGACATGCATTACATCCTTACTTAGAACATTATTATGCAAAGACAAAATATACCAAGACACAGTCGTATGCAAATGTACGGAACACACAGAAAACTGAATAACAAGATGTAGAATTTAGGACAACATAAACCCTAGAATCTAGAAGCCAACGTTTATGCTTGTGTTGTAACAACAATACCAACCAAATATCCCACAAAACGTCAGATAAAAAACTAATGCTGGAAACAGACAAATCAGAATTCAAACAGTAAACAAATAATTCTCCTCTTCGGCAATAACCAGTTCTCTCAGTCGCCTGTCTGCATACGTACTGAATAACATTGATTCAAGCCCCTGGTACAAGATCAAGGGCACATCGTGTGAAGTAGAGAAGACTTGCCTGGTTCTTTCCGTGATTTCGTAATCGTGCGAAATCCTGTAGCGCCTGATGCTCTCAGACAACTTTTCTCTATCATCCACATAAACCTTTCTTTTGGCAATGAAAATGGCATTTAGGAAATGAGAACACCGAAAGGTTCAAGATTTTTATTTGGATGAGAATTTGTGTTTATCAACTCCACTGGTCCAGTCGCACGTCATTTCTATCGTAACTCTGTCATGGGCCTTTTGGAAAACACGGACGTTATTACTACCTCACCCTTTGTCTCTATTTCTAGTTTGAGTAATAACATCGTTAAACCCTCCAAATCACGACTCGCCTTCCGGCCAGCGTATATCAATGGCCGATAAACTTCCAGCGAGAGAAGTACGCTGTGGGCTTGATTTATAGGAGATGTCCGTACTTGTAAAGAACATTTGGCTCAATGGAATACTTTCTGTGGTTATGTGGTTACCTGGGAAATGGCTACTGTAAGTGTATACAGATTGAACTCTAAACCCGGGTCTTGTGTATATCCCAGACATGTGTATACATGTGTTAAGTGTCATGACAGCACCAGTAACGTGTAATAAATTGCAATTAACTTCACAGTAATTTTTCCCTCATTCTGCTGAACCCATGATCCTTGGGGGTGTAAGTTGTGGCTTTGTAAACACTTACATGAACAGTTAGAATAAAACCCTAACTAAGGTATATTGACAAGAGCCCGGATTTTACCGATAACA
This sequence comes from Acanthopleura granulata, assembly GCA_016165875.1. Lineage (NCBI taxonomy): Eukaryota > Metazoa > Mollusca > Polyplacophora > Chitonida > Chitonidae > Acanthopleura > Acanthopleura granulata. Next base: position 23,769,782 of record JABBOT010000008.1, read on the forward strand.
TGTGACCATTTGCTAGCTATCCCACTGTCGTCGCCGTTCTGGTTATGTTCTCTGTGATGTACTCTTTTATATTACAACGTTAAATGTACCTATCTTCTACAAGGACAGCAGAAAGAGAATCTTATTAGAGCATGTCAGCACAATTTGACAGATGTTTCGGCTAAATGTATCAATTAAGTAACTGTTTGCATAGTTCGTGACTAACACGGCTTAAGGAGGACGGGGATGGTTCAGGATGACGACGATGTTCAGGATCTCTCATGTTACAGCCCTACGGCGCTAACTTGGTGGGATTAAAGGAACATTCGCGCAGACAAATGTACTTCATAATCCACGCGATGTAAATCAGAACCACACAGAGGATTTACACTCATACATGTGCACATAAAGGTTCTCAGTCATGTGTTTTAAGTCTCTCATTTAAGAAGAATACTATTCTCGTCAAGGGACGTCTTCAGTGTAACCTGCTTCGTAAAGCTTTTGCAAGCGCTGGCTAATGATTTAAGATAAATGGTAGAGTGTTTGTATATATTTTACCATATTCTTTTACTGCAAAAACTCACAACTTAACAATGACAATATTTATCCTTTTGAGTAGCACTATCAATCATTACTTTTATATCGAGCAATGTCGACTTTCCCCTCAGTAGCAATGTGTTAAAGAACGAGAACAATAGTATACTGTTAGCATACTATTTAGTATACTGTTAGCATAACATTTGGTACATTTTCTTTATTAGAGTCTGGGGTGTGTATAAGACTCTTCACAGGGAGAGCAGTTGTAATTACAGGCTTCTTACAATGGACATTCATAGGGAGAACAGATGGAAGTACAAGCTTCTTACAATGGGCATTCATAGGGAGAACAGATGGAAGTACAAGCTTCTTACAATGGATATTCATAGGGAGAACAGATGTAAGTACAGGTTTCTTACAATGGACATTCATAGGGAGAACAGATGTAAGTACAGGCTTCTTACAATGGACATTCATAGGGAGAACAGATGTAAGTACAAGCTTCTTACAATGAACATTCATAGGGAGAACAGATGGATAGTACAGGCTTCTTACAATGAACATTCATAGGGAGAATAGATGGAAACACAAGCTTCTTACAATGAACATTCATAGGGAGAATAGATGTAAGTACAAACTTCTTACAACGGACATTGTGATAAACCATGTAGAAAGCTACCAATAAGACGTCCACGCAAATGTGCAGTAGAACTGTAATCTGTTATGTTGTAAGTCTTTTCAGATGATGCCTTCCTCTTGTAATATCCAGGCTAAAGTGAAACAATAGAAACACAATGATTTTATCTGAGATGATATTCCTCTACAGGGTTTCAGTAATGAAGATCCCAGAAATGCACCCCAAATCGAAGTTATCTGCAATTCGTGTAAATGTCTCTACTGGTAGGAATCACGTGTAATCAAAAGGTAAGTTGTCCTCATGCATCGATTTTCACTGTAATAAAAGAAGCAGCTGTTAAAAGTATACACAATTCACAACTCGACGTTTGATATTACGCTAGTGTTCGAATACCTCTGGTTTAAGGATACTAGAATCCCTCTTGGCCCAAATTTCACATTTTGCATTATGTAGCCCAAAATAATGATCAAATATGGCCATATGTAATTTGATTCACTTTAATATTATTCAAAATAAATAGAAAGTTTGAAAAAAATCATAGTTGTTTTTCTGTTTTTTGGCCAATTTTTCAAAATTTTAAAATTTTTCTTGTTGAAGTTGATAATTAAACCAAAAAAATGGTCCCACAGATTTTATAACATTCATCTTGGATTGTTCTGACTGATAATTTAAAGTTAAATATTTCTAAACTTTAAGAAAATTAAGAAAAACTTTGATGTTTTTTAACAAGTATCTTTAAAATTAGAAAAGGTATCAAAAATCTGTGAAACCGTTTTTTTTAGCTTAGGCAACTATTTACATGTGTGCCAAGTTCCATAACATTGTGTTGAAAAATAAATGAGAAATAAAACTATTTCATCACACAGCCGTCTCAAAATTAGAAACTGAACAAAAGACCAAAATGTCTGGAGGAACATTATGTGTGACAAAATTAATCAGTTTGCCTATTAATTTTAATCACAAATTGTCCTGAATCCAGTTAAAATGTGAACAAATCCAGCTACTTATGTTAAATTTCAAATGTTGTCATGTTCCATCAAACCGTAAATTGTTGTTTTATCTTGATACTTCTGAGCAAACCCTGCTAACATGTGATTATAAACCCATCCCGCAATGGCACCCCGGTTTGGTGATTAAGGTTGATGTTTCACATAATAGGCCTGCTGGGGTAGTTTGCATAAGCAGCCATACACAGTTTATAGCAGGAGGCAATACACATTTACCAGTGGCATGTCTATTCAGAACAGGTAACCCCCTTCAGTTAGCTATTCCCCCTAATCACTTGAAGTAAGAAAACACAACTGCCTTGATTGACAACATACTTTATATCAAAGATAGGAGAATGGAGAGTAAGAGTGTGAATCTAAAATAATTTGGCCAAATTTCACCTGAGGGGCTCTAGTATACTTAACGCTGGAAGCTTGGAAGGCAATGTCTACATGTAAAAACCTGAATAATGAAATACAGTGATAAAGGATACCACCGTGCGTATCTCGCCATGTGACTTTAAAATATTGGATGTATCCACTTTCTAGCGGTTCGCTTTTCAGTTCATCGATATTAATTGAATACCGACTGACTGTCACAGAATGGGCTTGGGGTGGAATGATATTTTTTCAACTGAAGTCTCTATTTGCTAATGACCTGTGATTCATTGTCACATTGTGAAGCACAGAAATGCTGAACATGGACTGATAAACTTTCTATAAATATGCCGGCACAGTTTCCGCCGAAAAAGCCAAATGTTGAGAGTAAGATCCGCTATTCCTTACCACATGACGATGTGCCACCTTTGTGGTAAAATGCGATTCACTTTTAGGGACATGGCGCGTCTCAGTGTAATAACATTGTACTTGACCTTAAAGGCTGTGCGCAAAATTCAACTATACTGGAACACGATTTTCAACAGCACTTAAATAAATGAATGGATTCGGGAGAAAGCTATGTACTGCTAACTGCAAACATGCTAAGCGACATGCGAAAATCAAGAACACTACTATGTGGGACATCAGAAGAGAAATGCAAGAAACCAGCTAAAAGTCGGATTCAACCACAGAGTCGCGGTGGGTACAAGGTAAACTTTCCGACCAACAGAGAAATCGCTGTTTGATTTCGTGGAGTAATACAGACATAACACAATGTGACTGGTTGGTACTACAAGATATCTCTTGCTCCGGGCGTTGATCGTTGAGAGGATAGTTACCAGGAATATTTTAAAGCACAATCATTAACAATTTATCATACATAAACGACCAAAGGCTCATTAAGTTGACGGTGTTAATAGACCTGTGCACACAGCGTTCAACTGATAGTGATCTTTGTTATGTATATACCAACGTGACCAAATACATGGAAATGGTAAGTAGGCAGTCAAATAACGGACATTGACCCAAGCCTTACAACCAAGGCAGGACGACGACACCATTCTCAAAGACATGATAACATCAAAGAGAACCGTTATTCGTACTCAGAACTCCGTGACACAGAAAACCAAGCCTGTAATTATACCCAGGAGACACCTACCAGGCGGATTTAACACAGGATTCTCACTTTCTTTTAAAGACGACTTTGCTACAGATCAGTGTGTTCACGTAAACAATGTATCAGCGTCATTTCTCAGCGTTCTTAACTGTCTAACTGGATAATGCCGTCTCGGGAATTCGGCACGTTTTGGAGCTATTCACTAAGAATGCATAATTAATGCAGCATGGTCTTTGTTAAGGGCTGACATACAAACAGCTTACCTCGCATCTTAAAAACCTGTGCGAAACGCGTTCATAAATAAATGTTTATGCTTTCTATGATTTTTCTTCTTAATCCTTAGCAATGATATTTACTTTCTTCCATGTGATCAGAGATAAAGTTTGCCTTTAAAACGACAAGAATTTTGTACTTATCAAGAGTTAACATTTCCCTGTCTCCATATTTTTTCCAAGAAACCTTGATATAATACAGAAAGTAAAAAAGCATTCAAACAGCACACTTTGAAATTGTATTGTTCAATGAGCTCATTTCTCTTTGTTTTGGATTCAGATCAAGGTTATGCGCATTGGGGATTTAAAGAATGCACTTTATGTCCTATAACAATACAACCGTATATGAAAGTACCATGTAGATTTAGCGCAGATCTAAATAACTGACTTAGAATAGGCGGAATTTAGGACGACCTAAAGTTTGTAACCTAGAACACGTCACATCTGTGTTGTCATAACAACGATACTCATCAAAACTTCCACCAGTTCGATATTCAGATACACAGATACAAAACTAATGCTGGAAAACAGGCGAATCAGAATTCAAACAGATAACAGATTAGATACTTCAGCAATAATCATTTTTATCAGTCGGCTGCCTTCATTTGTACTTAATGACATTGACTCAAGTCACTTGTGCAAGATCCAGGGCACATCGTGTTGTACAGTGACAGCCTTAAAACAAGCGTTCGTTTGCGGCTCTGTCCCGTCCCCAGAATACAATACCCTTATGGTAGAGAATGACATTTAGCCATAGGACTTCTGCTGAGAATCGATTTTCCTCACTATATCCATGTACATGCGACGGTCATCGGGGGTGAATAATTTAGAACCATTTCTTTTATTTCTGGTAGACTTGTCTGGTTATTCGTAATCATGCGAATTCTCTAGGGTCTGTTTCTTTTCTCTGTCATCTGCATGAAACTCGTATAATCAGGAAATGAACACAATAATAAGGTTCAAGATTTTGATGAGAATTTTTGTTTATCAGTTCCATAGGTCTCATGGCATGACATTTATAATGAGCCTCATGCTAATGGGCCTTTTGGGAGCATGGACGTCATTCTTGCCAGAGTCTCTGTTTTGCCGAAGGCGGCAGACATTCTTTGAGTAAGAACATCCTTCGGCCCTCCACATCACGCCCCCGCCGTAAGGCCAGAGTATATCGACGACCGTTGGATCCACAGCGAGCCAAATATACATGAAGGGCTTGATTCACAGGAGTTGTCCCTACCTGTCAACAAGAATTAGGCAATTTTTCTGGTTATCCGGTAAACTGTGATTAGCAAATGTAAGTCTATACAAGACTGAACTGTAAATCCCGGCCTTGCAGCGTCCAGTACATTCACCTTCTTCAAGGGAGCAGAAAGGAAATCTTATTCGAGCATTTCCGTACGATTTGACTGAAGTTTCGACAAAAGTAATTCTACGCACGTTGTCATCAACACGTCTTAATGAGTGCGGGGATATTTAGTATGACTTTTACAAGTCTGTAATAAAAACGCCATAGTTCTCTCAGTCACAGTACTACAGCCTGATGAGATTAAATTTATTTATTTGTTTGATTGGCGTTTTACGTACTCAAGAATATTTCACTTATACTACGGCATTATGGTGGGAGGAAATGGGGCAGAGCGCGGGGAAACCCAGGACCATCCGCAGGTTGCTGGCAGACCTTCCCACGTGCGGCACGTGCACGTCAAAGTTCTCAGTCATATATCCTAAACCTGCCATTTAAGAACACTATTCTCTGTGCGATCCCGTCTCATGACGTCTTTAGTGTAACTTGCCTCATAAATCTTTTGGAAACGCCGGCCAATGACTTAAACTGTCTTCGGTTATAAATAAAGGGGAACTGCTTTGTATTCATTCCATCCCATTCACACTCTACAATAAGTCACAGTTCAACAATCACAGTACTGCTTTTTTCAGTAGCACTATCCCACATTACATAATACCGAGTAATGTCGACTTTCCCCTTAGTAGCAATGTCTTAAACATCAAGAACAATGGTTTATTGTTACCAAACTTTTCTCTTCATTAGAATCTTTATAGGGAGAAAAGATGTAAGTAAAAGCTTCCTATACTAAACATTTTGATAGACCCAGTACAAAGCTACTAATAGGAATCCTTTTGGGCATGTGCAGTAGAACTGTGAACTGTTATGTTTTAAGCCTTTTAAGATGCCTTCCTCTTGTAATATCCAAGCTAGAGTCAAACAATAGGAACCTCATGATGATCTATGACCCTCGTGATGCTATAACAGGCGGTATTGTTCTACAAGGCCTCAGTTATACAATTCCCCGAGGTGCACCTCAAGTCAATGTTATCTGCCATTCGTGTGTTTTTACACAGTTGATCATACCTCGATCAATCTCTTCTGGTAGGAATCCCGTGTAATACACTTCAGATATTCAAAAGGTAACTTGACGCCGTAATGCACACACCGATTTTTACTGTAATAAAGAACACAGCTGTTACAAGTATACATATTTCACCATTGCAGGCCTTTATAATACTCCGATGTTCGAATAGTTTACCGCTGGAGGCTTGGATGGCAATACCTTCCTGCAAAAACCTGAAGTAGTGTGTGAAATAGTGATAAAGGAAACCACTGTGCGTGTCCAACCGTGTGCCTTTAAAATAACGGATACAGCCTCTTTCTAGTGGCTCGCTATGCAGTTACTGCATATAAATTTAATACCGACGGGCTGTGACAGAATGCAGTTTGCAAAGGTATTATTTTAGCGGGAGATTACATTTGCTAATCACCGATGATTCATAGACGCTTTTGACGCGCAGACATATTGCACATGGGCTGATAAACAAAACCGGCGGGTAAAAAAGCGCTGAAAAGCCAAACGTTGTGAGGATGGGCTATTTCTTACCACATGATGATTTGCCGGACTTATGCCTAAGATGGAATTCGTTTTCAGAGCCATTGACGGCTTGGGCGATCACTAGCACTGACATCAACAGCCAGTCAATGATACACACCCATTTAGAAGGATAGGACGTCGAGAAGGACGACACTAAAAGACGACACTATGCCCACCAATTCAGTGTCAATAATTTGTCATGCTTTAAAGGTCGCTTGAAAAAGGAACAGAACTGAAACTCATTGAATGGTGTTTTTGTTTTTTATATTTTTCTGTTAATTATTTTTGCTGGATTAAAGACATTTGGAAACTCTGGAAACTAGCGACGTTGTTTATTACCTAGGGTGTAGGAGAGCTTCTAGGTGATGTGAAATCACTCTAGTTCCGTTTTCTTGGATTTCTTCAGATGCATGCATGAGGGGAAAACAAGCCAGGAGACATTCAGAATACTCCAGAAAACCCTACAGAAAAATACAAGATTGGAAGTCTTACAAGAACACATTTATTCATTAACGAGAGCACGGAGAATGGCTGATTGTCTTGGTATTCTTAGACACATCACAGATAGCCGTTAGGTTTTAGGATGCAAGTGCCGAGTAGTTCGTTTTAACTTTTCTATTATTTTTTCCTATATTTTCTTTGGTTTTAAGGACTACACTTTTTCGTCTCTCTTGCTTCCACTAGGACAAAATGCAGTATATCACCGGCGTATGTACTAATAAAGTGATGTTAGCCCCGTCGATAACAGAATAGATAGTTGAAGCCTTCAGATTCGTCAATGACATGGTTCCTTACATTTTGGTGGATTGGGAACGGAAGAAATTTAGAATCAAGGATGGAAATGCTGGGTCATTAAATATTTAGACGAACTGGAAACGCAAACCCCTTTTAACCTCGATGTCTTTCTAAATGGGAATGGATGAAGTACTGCTGTTTCTTCAAAACCGGATACATATCACGAGGTGGAATTTCGCTTCTGCAGTTAACCCTGTCTGTCAGGTGTTTCTTTAAAACTCCTCACCACTGCACATTCCCTTGGTGTCCGTGTTCTGCCTAATGCTTATGTTTGGTTAACATTATACGCTAAAATTATATAATGTGGGAATGGTATCCTCAGCAATTCCGAACTCAGGAGGCGAAAGCTATGCTTCCGTCTTCCATCGCCTTACCCACATCTTCATGAATAATTAAGTTTTTCTTCTTCTAAAGTCTGATTCTCTCATTTTGTGTAATTTTCATACCTTGCAGGCATGAACTAGTCGGTGATTTTAGTTAGGATTAGCTGTGCAGTGCGCACCATGGATTTCCTGGACAAGACAAGTGGTCGAGAGAGAGAAGTTTGACTGATGCTGAGAGTTTTCAGGAACAGTCTTTATTCACTGCATTCAGTTTGCAAGTTAGCAAACAGTACAGATGATACAGTGGATATCTGACAGACAGACAAACAGACAGACAGACAGTTCTGTAACACAGAAACAAAGAAATGAATTAATACCATGAATTACATTGATTATAATGTCCATACAAAATGCAATCAATAAGTATATGCTGCCATGGAAAAATTACTGAATACCTAAATATATTGCTCAATTCAAATGGAAATAAATGAGCTACATTTTGCACAGCATATGGCTTAAAACCACACTGCCACTAACGCTAACGCTATATAAGCCCTGTAACCAGTAAGTAGTCTTAAAAAAATACTTTCAAATAAAATCTGAGACAGCTATATATTCGTTATTTTCCACACGAAAAACCTTCAATGACGCACCCGAACAAGAATTAGTTCATCATCACAAAAATCAATTAACTGGTTTGGTATTCATTTTAGAATTAAACTGAACTCTCAAAAGAAAGACATTCTACATGAGTATTCATTATACACGTACAACAGTAATCTAAAACAGTAAATGGGAGATGACTCAGAATGGCAAACTACACCTAACGTTAATGGCAGGTAACTCTATACTAAATTGTAACCATAACTGGTCACGACCATTACGACATGTTAATTACTTAAGCGCTCTTACAATGCAATGAATTGTAAATAATGTCCTTAAACTATGAAATGTGCTTCATTACTCTGCAATGTATTAACATTTTATTAAAGCTAGAAAAAAGCGACCCGGAAATTGCAACCTAAGCGACACAAATAAAACTGAACTTTGCAGTTGCAGTATAAAACCCTCCGAAGAAGAGAAGAAAAAAAAAAAAGAAATTGTCTAACACTAAAACAAAGACAATGTGTAACCTTTCGAAATGTATATACATGTACCTGAAGAGTGAATCTCTGTGGCAAAAACACGCTACACAACAGGATAAATGACTCAGAACAGCGCAACAGATATGAACGCATCTCTCTTGCAATAAGTGATTCTGCTCCCGACCGCAGCGCCCCCTAGCAAGACCCGGACACTCACAGACACGGATAATCTCAACCAACAAGCGTTCATTTCTGGCAATACAAATACACCTTTACTGCTTCAATGCACATGTAAACTCCTTTGTGGTTAGGGGTGGGCAACTAATTGTGAGATTTCTGTCGTGAATTCAACAGACTGTCGACAAAGCACGAGACAGACATGACCAGCAAGTTTCCGTGTGGAATACACCGCGTGGATAAGAAATACGAATCCAGAGAATTGGTAGCTTCCCTCACTTTCTCTTAGTCTTGGGGTCAAAAAGCAATCAAAAACTTGGGTGGCGCTTTATGGTGTCTGTGCTTAATTGGAGACGGCTAGTCTTCAGTCAATATCATGTTCATATCTGTACGTCACAAGTGGGAAAGTTCGTCAGTAATGTGTATAAGGTTGGTGGTTTACTCCTGGCACACCGGTTTCCTTCTCCCATATAACTAACTGATCGCCATTGTAAACACGAACAGGTCTTGGGAATGGCCTTAGCAACAATTAAAAAATAAATAAATAAAACTTATAGTTTTAGCTACCTTTGATTGGCTGATAGGCAATTTCGCAGTATAGAACATTTTTGTTTTGTGACATCGCTTCGTTTGTTTCATACCCTCAGTTATTGTACAGAGTCGCTTGTTTTAATGGACTCCTTCACTCGTTTTATAACGTGTCCAGGAACGCTTGTGTTGAATTGGGTTCATCGATTTTAGAAGAGAAGTCACTGTGAGGAATGAGATGTAATCCTCTTACGGCTCATAACACTGATTGACTTTATCCTCTAGACGCATAGCAGAAAACCGGGTCGGGTCATACCAAAGATATTAAAATGGCACTTGTTGCTTCCTTGCTTGGCGCTCGGCATTGAGAGGCCAGAGCAAGGAAACAAGACTAGTCGCCTCGGTGTCAGTATAACGTGACTGGGTGTCGTGTCATGTCTGATGTCTTCGGCATGATATTCCAGTACATACATACATACATACACAGATACACACATACATATATACATACATGTATACATGCATACATGAATACATGCATGCATACATACATACATACATGCATACATACATACATACATACACACACACGTAAATACATACATACATACATACATATATACATACATACAAACATACATACATACATATATACATATATACATACATACATACATACATACATACATACATACATACATACATACATACATACATACATACATGCATGCATGCATACATACATACATACATACATAAAAGTAAAGCTTAGATGTCGAATGTACGTTATCACCGATTTCAGCAAGCAGCGCGATCTTTAGAAAAGCAACTTCTTCACCTTGACCTAAAACCCTTGACCTTAGAAATCGGGAGCACATCTTTGTTCCTGACTTTTAGACGTGTAAAGGGAATGATCATCCACTGAGAATGCAATTATGGACAACCGCCGGAAGGCAAAGACCACAGGGCAGGAAGATGAACTTGATCGTTCAAAACGCCTGGTGCGGATATGAAATCCTCTTACCCTTCATACACAGACCTACACTTTAGTCTTTGTTTTCTGTGTCTCTCTGATTAATCCAAAAGTTTATTAGTCGTTTTTGCTCAGCTTGTACCGACATGCTCACTGCTGAGAACCGATATACATTAAAATCAGCTATATAGTTTGACTAAGCCCTAGTCAAAGAAACCGAAATCCTACAGCTTTAGTAAGGATGCCGGCGTGCAAAAACCACACGAGGTCTGATCACGTAGCAATGCATTCACTCACTAATTTATTTTAAGATTAATAAGAATTAACCAATCGTGAAGATAACAATTTTGGTGTAAAACGTCTGAATTGTACTCTTTAACTACTGACACAATAGCAATTGAGTTCCCCAATCAATGTAGATTATACTTATCCTACTGCTTGCAAAGCAGGAAAAAGTATAAAGGATAACTTATTTTTTTATTTAAACGTATCTCTTTTTCAGGTAACAATACAGATCTGTGGAGTCGTTGACACATGACTAGACCAAATGTACGACAGGGCAGAAGTAGAATGGTCGATAGCAGATCGTGTTACCGTTGATCTCTGACCCCTCAGATTGCGACAAGGCTTGCGTTTCCTAGCATCGATCATCAATACAATTGTAGAGACTGCTTAGGAGTTACCTAACATAGATTTGTCATTTTACAGCCGATATTTCGAGAGTAACCAGAGCTTATATCGACAGGAAAGCCTGGCCGTTGGTCATTGATGAGACATACTGTTTGAGGGCTTTATGTTCGCTGGCGCAATACGTCAAGTTGCAAGCAAACCCAAGCTATTGTTGTCTTTGTGCACGTCATAATATCCAATTGCCGTACAATACCGTCAGTCAAAACACGTTCCCTTAGAAGGGCAATGCCCGTGACACTGAAAACCTACGAGAACTTTTCTCTGGTACTCAATGGCTATATTACGCAGTTTATTCGGGAATGCTATAGCTGTCCGTTGCAATTGGCATTTGATAAACGCCTAGAATGTTCAATGAACATCGCGGCCTCCGTAGCCGAGGTGGTTAGGGCGTTAGTACAGTTGAATGACTCAGGAGTTTAGTTCTTGCTGGATTCCTTTCCGGCCCCAGCGGGAACTTCAGCCAGTTACCTGCCGTTTTCCTCGAAGATCTGTCCGGTTTTCTCCCAATATAATGTTGTGAAGTGAAATATTCCTGAATACGGAGTAAAACCCCAATCAAATAAATAAAGAACACGCATTAATGGGGAACTCGTAAAACCCCTTCCCACCTTTAACAAAGTGGCCCAGGGCTGTGTCCTCCTGTGTTCTACCGTGTAGTGCGTCACACATGTTGGTGCATGTGTGCTCATAAAACTACTGGGTAGTGAACAAGTACTGCACCGTCTCGCAGCAGGAAATGAATGTCTCTTACTACAATTTGGACCCTTTTATGTAGCCCGTCAGTCTCCCATTTTCACATCGGATACTTGTGATCCTTCGATCGTGAGGATATGGACATAGCGGGATTTTCACACTGTCGGTCCAGCTATAGAGTGGACGCTGTTCGCTTCAGAGTAATAAACGAAAACCTGAGGATAAAATGCATTCATTCCTAATCAATTTGCAGAGCCTCGAGGATTTGGATGAGCAATTCAATATTTGTCCATTAATCTTACACTAATTGGACCATAATTCTCTGTCTTCCTAGGTCCCCAAGAAACACACCTGCAACCAGGAAAAAAGAAAAACGCTGCTGACCGCTAACTCATTTGTTGTCCTCCTCGATCGGGCTGCATCCTGTCACACATCTCTCTCTCTCTCTTTCTTCAAATGAGCAATGTTATCTATTTATTTTTTGATTAATTTTGTTTTGTGTAACCGCTCCCTTCGACACATATCCCTCTCCACTGTACACACCTGCTCCCACTTCCCGATCCTAAACACTAGTGGTAACAACGCTATTTTATTTATGCACATGCAGGTTGTGGCGTTGCTGGTTAGGTCATGCCTGCGATAAAACCAGCGCCCAACACCAGATCCAAGTGATGTCAAAGATTTCAAAGCCGCATACCTCCTGATATTGAACAGAACATCTTATATAAATCAACAAAGAAAAGGAGAATTAGGTCAGTCGATCTGAAATACCCGTTTATTCAGTAGTTTCAATGTATTAACACACTGTATTAACTTTGGTTGATAAACAAAATGTGTCTAAAGAAACAAGATACAGTTGATTAAAATTATCAAGTGGATATTTACAGTGTGAAGTGTACAAAGATAAATGTAGAGTGACCTCACAACATCGTCATTTTGTTTTGACGGCTAACGAACTCACTTCAATAATGATTTCTTCTGACATACTGGGTCTTTGTACATTAAGTTATTATCTTAAGTACCAATATTCATAGCAGCTTTCAGAGACTCAGAATTTCTCCTTTAATTCCCTCTACCAAGAGGGGGGTTTCGGGTTCGAGCTCTCTTGTTGTTAAAGGTAAAAAGAATACTACTATATCATGTAGCTTGTCAAAAAGGTTAGGTAATCTTTGTTGACTTTCATTCACTCATTGGCTGTCTCACAGTGTTGCGGAGGTACAAATGACATGTCTTTCCTTTACTCATTGCCTGTCTCACAGTGTTGCGGAGGTACAAATGACACGTCTTAGTTGACAACTTCTTAGTTGACAAATCTTCAGTTCATCAATTTCCACCATCGTTTGTCCAGTCTATATAACATTTTGTGACACGTTTCTAAACGTCCATGTTATAGAAAATGTAGTAGGTTAGCGCCTAGCGCAGCGTAATGACCTAGAAGCCTCCGACCATTGCGGTCGCAGTGAGTTCCAGTTCATGCTGGCTTCCTCTCCGGCTGTACGTGGAAAGCCCGCGGATGGTTGTGGGTTGCCCGGCTCTGCCAGGTTTCCTCCCACCATGATGTTGGTCGAGGTGGTGTAAGGGAAATAGTCTTGAGTACGGCGTAAAACACCAATCAAATAAATAAATAAATATCTCGTCTGATGATATCTCATGATATTAAATTCCCAGAATGGAGTCCAACGGCAGGAACCCGATGATGATCTATGATACATTGCTACAGAAGATGGCATTGTTCCTCAGGGCTTCAGTAATGAAGTTTCCACAAGTGTACCTCAAATCGATGTTGTCTGAGATCTGAGTAAAGGTCTCTACACACGCCATCAATCCTCGATCAATTCGGTCTGGTAGGAACCCCGTGTAATACACTTCAGAATTTCAAAAGGTAACTTAACGTCGTAATGCACCCATCGATTTTCACCGCAACAGAGAAAGTAACTCTGAAAACATTTCCATGATTCATTAGTCGAGTTTTTCTTTTCTTTTTTTTCATATGGCTCCAATGTTTGTATAGTTTAACACTTGATGTTTAATTGGCAAAGTCTGAAACATAAGGTAAAATACGGTTATAAAAGAAACAGTCTCGCGTATCCAGCTAACACAAGCAATATCACTTAACATAACGGATGTTTCCACATTATAGCTGCATTTTTTCGATATTAATATCGACTGATTGTAACATAGGATGCTTTGGGATGGTTCTTCGTTTTCATTGATTTGTCACTGACATTTGGTGAAGGAGGGAATGTTGGAGAAATGGCAAACTTGACACGAAAATTATTAATGTTTGCTACAATTGAGTGTTGGAATGTCACCTGCCTGCCAAAAGCCCTTATAATCTTTCCACTGCGAGTTATCTGCCCCTTGCTTGACATCGTATTACGTCAGCACAACAGAAGATCCAGATGTCCTTGTGGCAGGATATCTGACCAATGAGTATTATCACTCACTGTCAGTGAGATTTTTTATGGTGAACGTTTTCTGCGGAGAATTGCCGGGAGGTTTGCGATCATAAATGTGTATACACCAATGGACGATTCTACAAACCCATTTCTGACATAAGTCAAACTTTAAAATAGGATTTCATAGCTTGTGTTTGGACCACAGAAATTATAATTTTTACATAAATAATGCCCTAAAAAGTATCAACATTTCAAATTCCAGTATCAAAATTTAAGGGTTGTTCTGAGATTTTTAATTTCGACTTAGGAGCCCCCAGTTTAGCTGGAACTCAATCCCAGCAGTTCAGGGCAGCTTAGTTGTGAAGTAAATAAAGATTACTGATGAAATATTGAATATATCCTAACAGTTCCTTTCGAAAAAATCCACACGACATTTGATCTGTTTGGCAGCTCACTGGAGATTCCATTCACTGGGACTCACAGCACTTACCATCCACTGATCGTTCCATGTCTAACGAGACCTTCATTTCCCGAGTGTTTCGTTGTGGCACTGATGTACCCACTTCTAATGAAGTACAAACATGTCTAGTGGAAGATGACAACATTTTGAGGCTGTTTAAAAGAAAGATGGATAGATAGAAAGTTTTTTGGGTATAAAAGAAAGCTCTGCATATTTTATCAAATCCAAATCTTTCACATTGTCTTTATTTATTTTTCAGCTTTTGATGTTTCTTCCACATTTTCAAATAAACACACCAGAGAAGAATTTGGTTTTGAAGGAAACATTTATTTCTCTCTTTTTTTCTTTTTTTTTCACTCGCTAAGTGTGAACAGGAATACCATAGGATGTCCGGGTGACTAGATGCATCTGTAATTAGAGAAAAAAGCAAGGTGACATTTAGAGAAAACACATAGAAAACATTCATTATAAGGACACACAACTGGAATCTTGCATGGACAAATTTATTTATTAAAGAAAGCGTGGAGAATGGCTTATCGACCGGACTCTTACACGTCGCGAGGAACTTCCTTTCTTGTCTTACTTTACTCTGTTTTATTCTTGTACATGTTCCAAGAACTGCAATAATTGGCACACTCAGTGTAGGATTAAACTGCATGTTTTAATAACTGCAATTTTCAATAACAATTCCATACTCCTCACTATCTGGACATGTGTTAACCTCAGCAATTTCAGGTCATACTTTCATATGTCTCATGCCAATTAATTGAAAATTAAGTAGACAAAGGCAAAAACCCTCTACACTTTCTCCAGCCCTCAGGAGAATATATATCCTAAGCGTAATATTATCTTAACTTTTGCTGAGCTTCAGAGAGAAGGCACAGTTATCGCCATGACTGAAACTTCAGTTTTAAGACAATTTAATTTGCGCACCTATAGATGTCTACCATCTTGAAATTTCGCCAAGGATGATATTGATGATGATTACTACTCTCATCAATCTACTCATGCCCTCCTAAATATTTATTTATTTATTTGATTGATGTATTTAGCCGTACTCAAGAATGTTTTATTTACACCACGGCGGCCATCATAATGGTGGGTGGAAACCAGACAGTAGGGAAACGCACGACCATTCACAGGTTGCTGGCGGACCTTTTCACGTACGGCCGGAGAGGAAGCCATCGTGAGCTGGACCCTGTTTTACAAAGCGATTTTGGGCTAAAGCCCAAAACTTTAATCTTTTTTAGAAAACGAAATATTTGATGTTTGGTGCTCAAACTTGGCTAAAATCGCACTATTACGGCATAGAATCATCGGTCAAAATTTTGCCGATATGATGCATATTTTTCACAATTTAATTTGGATTACAATTTTCGGCTAAAGCCCAAAATCGCTTTGTGAAACAGGCCCCTGGGCTTGACCTCACAGTGATCGAACTGGTGAAAGACGCCCCTCTAATCTAAGCTACGGTTGTATCTTCCTGTACAACTTTCCTGGGCCGAAGGGTTGACAGTAGCGTCGGTGATGTCGAGCTGGCGATGTATGTTTCACTCCTCGGAAAGCACACAAAGTCACTTTCAGGGTAAACTGGGATGAATGAATGCTTATTGTTTAAGGCCCAACTTAAGAATATTTCACTTATACGAAGGCGGTATCTCCTTGGTGCAGGACGGATTTCCACCGTATCTTTTATCTGGTGCTGCTTCACCGAGACGACTTGCCAAAGACACCCAACAAGCCCCCTCACCCAGTCACAGTATACTGACACCGGGCCGACCAGTCCACCCTCTATCCTCTTATTGCTGAGCGTCAGCGAGGAAATAGGATGTACCATTTTTTTAAAGTCTTTGGTATGACCCGACCCAGGTTTGAACCCAGATCTCCCCTCCGAAAGCGGACGCTCTATCAACTGCTCTGTCTGGGCGGGTAAACTGGGATGAAATGTACGTAATCACACAAAGAGACAATGACCGATATAAGCTCCAACAAAACATCTCTAAGCAAATAGCAAGTGGGGAAACACAAGCTCACAAAGTGATACGTACAGAAAAATGGAGTACAAGATGACGTATGTCGAATGGCGTGAAAGCCATATCTCCAAAATCCCACAAAAATCCTTCTAAGTAGACAAGATCAAATATGACTCGAGTGGACACAAGTAAAATGACTGCCCAAAAGTGAACATAACAAAATGACTGCGAGCTTTAGGACTTCGTCGCTCATATTTATAGGCTAACGTAAAGAAAATTCTGGATGGTCTATCCTGAAATATGTTTACAATATGGGTACATCTTTCCAGAATGTACAGTCTATGTACAATGACAAGAACTCATAAACACCGAAGCCTCGAGAACATGCGACTGAATTCTAGAGCAGGACAGGGCTGATTTTTATCATCCAACATCGATGATGTCAGTAAAACTTCACTGATGGCTACTGGCCAATTCTGTCGTCATACATAAACATCTTTATTCACTATGTAAACACCGTTACCGTAATATTTAATTAACCCATCGTGAGATTTCTGTCTCGAATTGCACAAGATCCTTTCACACGCATCACGTAACACGTAATGTAGACAAGAAATGAAAATCCACCGAAATAAATAGTTGTCCGGTCTGACGTTACATTTAATCTGCCAACATAACCAGTTACTAGAAAAGAGCGTCTGTTTCTTTTATTAAAGATTTAGTTAGTTTTATACTAAAAATCAATGCAAACCATAGTTTGTTTTAGAGGCTACTTGTTTTGTACCTCCACTTGGAAAAATTGCTTGGCTAGAAGTGGCTTCTTCGATTTGGGACGAGAGGTTTAGGGAATGAAAAGTGATCATCTAATGGCACATGGCGTTCGTTGATAATACTCTTTAGACTCATGAAAACAGCTTACATGTGGAACCAACATGAATGGTATTTGATTTTAACATGCATCAAAGAAGGGAGTTCTTCACCAACTAACACATAGGCTTGTTTAAGTGGCATTTAGAAGTTGGGTTGGAAGTACACTGGAACATATCTTTCTTATGGATATACAACTTCTTGGTTTATTATCACGACGTTTCGATGTAGATACTAACATCGTTATCAAGTGAGTGAAATCAAGACATCAAAACTCTTAAATATAGCATGTAGAGAGACAAGTGTCAACATGTAGAACAATATTCAGGGAGATTAGGCTCGATGGGGTTCCAGGTCAGCTTTGAGGATTGCTGAGGGAAGGTAAATCCCTTGATCTCTGTTGAAGCTAGGTTTTAATCTCTTTATCTGAATGGCTTCTTGTAGTTTACGCTTTTTCCAGTTGGGTTGACTGGAGTTTAGTGTTCTGACTGTGTTCCATTTGATGTTGTGTTGTTGTGGTGTGGGCTTAAAACAGGTTACACTCCCCTGCTCCTGACGTTTAGGGGCGTGAAGGGAATGGTCATGTCATATGGCAGGAATCTGAATTGGTGGCCCCAGACAGCTTCTGGGGTCATCAGACTCTCTTGCTCATCACAGACCTACAGTTCAATCTTTGCTTTTAATAACCAACTGATTACTTCCGTCGCCGATTCGTGGATGGATTTTTGCTCAGTTTTTATTGACATGCGCACTGCTGAATTCCCATATATTTACATACCTAAATAATTGGCATTACCATTAGACAGAGTAAAACCAATGCCAATGACACCAAGCATCATTTATGTCTTATCAAGAATGCAGACACATAGAGTATACAAGGACAATTGTGCATAGTCGACGGAATAGTGCATGGTCCCATTTATGTTCACAGTAGTACAACAGACATCAGCTTTTGTTATTTCGAGACTTATGTTCCACAATCAATGTAGATTCTGCTTATTGTCTTGATTAGAAAGTTAGCTTGGAAACATTTCCAGAACACGGGTAATGTTTTTATATTGAACAAACAAAACATTGCGAGCTCAGCGGTGAAACAGGTGTAAAGAGCACATGATAGAGTAATGCACAAGGAGGAAAGGACAGATGGACCACGATGACTCAAACAAGTATGGCATTATTATGTGTACATAAGACACTGCAAGAATCTGGAAAAGCGAGGTCAAGATGTCTGCGGCGACGACAAAAAAAAAAAAAGAATAAAAAAAGAAAAAAAAAGCTGACGGGATCATATAATTAACCTAACTTTAGATGTGAGGAAGAAGATGAAATAACCCTGAGAGCAGAAGGAAGCCCGCAGACGTTGCGTGCAGCCTCTTTTGTGCCGAACGAGCGCTATTGACATGACTGACACTTGACGTGTGGGTCGAGCTGAGGGGAGGCAAATCGCGTTACCATTGATCCAGAGACCTTAACACCCGGACAAAGATTGCTTTTCATGGCGTCATTGATCAGTACAAACATAATGACTGCTTTAACCAGAGCTACCAAACACCGCTGTGTAATTTTGTGGCCAATGTATTGTTTATATATGATATATTTTTTATGTTTGTAATCGTTTGACATAACTTGTCTCGACGTGAAAGTTTGTCTGTTGTTAATCAATACGTATAATGGATATCTTTTCGGGGCTTTTTTTCATTTCGCCCGATATAAGTCATGGCCTAGAGTCTATATAGGAAGTATTTTCCAGTCGTTGTTCAAAATTTGATTCGACCTAGACGGCTGAAAATCTGAACCACACAGACAGGAAAGCGGTGATGTGTTTGTCTCTAACTCCAATAAGCAACTGTGTTTCTGTATTATGTGAAATAACTTAAAAGTGGAAATGCACAGTGTAGGCCTATATATGTAGCTTGCCCATACAAAGCTTGTATGTAGTGCATGTAAGCTTCCTTACTCCCTTCGTCACCCCTCCCCCTACCTCCCATCGCAAGGCGAGCACTTAATTTTGACAAGGTGTTGCACCGGCAACACCTTGTAGTCACAATTTAATCAAATTTGGCTCCAAGATTTCTTACGAGGACCTAGCATAACAACTGGTTAGATTTTGCAATCTATCAGTTTGTCATTTCGATCATGTTTTAGTTATTGTGTCTACTGTTTGTCAGGTACTATGGGACATCATAGTATCAAATTTGGTTTACAGCTTTTTTTTAAAAAAGCACATTAAAACAGATAAGTTTGATGCCATCCAGCCTCTCGGATTGACCTCCTTTTTTTTTACCTTTTAACCTGACTTCTTGTTGCCTCTAACATATGTCCTGCACCATGCAAATGGACTTGGATTTTTTCTGGACAATGTTGTTCACTGAAACTCTTAGTTGGGTGTGTTTTGGGGATTACACGACTCCTAGCAAATACTAGTATTTTTGTACATATATTTTAATTGAGGCCACCCTGTCTATCTACAAAGTTTATGGGGATGTCATCGAAATAGCTGAGCCCTGGATCTAACTGTGGGGTTCATGAGACGACATAAAGGATATCCAGGATGAGGCGAATGGCCGTATGATATGCGGAGCTGCCTCCCTAGGCGAGGCTCCCCCAGCAGTAGCGGCGCTACGTTACAAACAAGACATTCACTAAATTCTGATGTGAAACAAGTTCTGAGGCATACTGAACGGCGAGTTTGTGGACTGCCCAGAGTTGATAGCAAGGATTGTCCAGGAGGTTATGTGATTCCGTGACATTTTAGACAAAAGCAAGCGAGAAACTGTGGACAGTACTGTGAGCAGAAATTTTATAATTTCACCTACGTGAAAACACGGTAAAAACACGGAGAGACGGCATTTTTTACAAAACTATCAGACATAAAAAGCAGTTTTTTTTAACTGGTGATCAGCTTCTCAAAAACCAAATGGCGATCAGACCATCACCAAAAATGGTGATAAGTCCATAATCCAAAAATGGTGATCACTTAAAACCCTCACCATTTCCAACCATCACAAAAAGTGGTGATGGCCGTCACCAAGGTTTGGTGATGGTGGGAAATGGTGAGGGTCTTTACTAATCACCATTTTTTGGTGATACTTATAGCCATTTTTTGGCTGTGCATGGTGATAACTCTTTACTGGATGTTTGAGAACTGGCGAGAGAGAATAGTCAGTCGTCATTATACAACCCGTGTTTGACAGATGACAATGGTTTTTGCAGTCAGATGTTAGCGTCTTTTATCATACTCCATATTTGTTTCAGTTACCATCCATACCTACAAGACGATGGCCTATAACTGTAATTACCTGGGCAACAGAAGGCCACCAACAACTTTTCTCTTGTGTAGGATCTACTTCCTCTTTCCCAACACTAGATTTATGTTACATAGTTTGTTCAAAAATAATTATCATGACTGCTCATGGCATGCGTCACCCAATGAAGATCTAGACAGTTTCAATAAACACTTTGCCCATTTGTATTACTCGCTGTACTGAAACCAATTCACCCATTAACAGGTGGTCAGGCCCTGTTTTTTTTTCTTAACTATGTGGAAACATAGGATTTTGAGAATGTAGACACTACGATATTGACAGTGGGTGTTATCCATTTCTGTGCATATGTTCATTGTTCGTGTGTGCGTGCATCTTTTGTCAGCCAACAAAACAGCCTAAGCCTTAGTAATCTCAAGCCATTCAAGATGGATTCTTTTCCAATCAATCTGCAGAGCGTTGAGCCTTATCATAACTGGAGTAATGTTTGTCCATTAATGTTAAAATAATGGAGACATAATTCTCTTTCCTTCCCGTAAAAAAAAAAACAAGAAAAACAATCTACGATTCATTTCCACACGAGCGTTCGCTTCATTGTTGGAATTGGTCACATATGTCCGGGGGGAGGGGGTGTTTTTATTTTAATTTTATTTTTCTAGTTTTCGTATTCGAGTGTTCTAAACACTCGTTCACAAAACGCGGTCTCGCGCAACAAGATCGGCAATTTGGTTGACACCAAAGTTTGTTCACCGCCTTACATTTGAATCCACATACCCTAGTAATGCATTTCATATCATAATAGTGCGTAATTTATTTTAGTGTCGTGATCCAAGTTACTTAAAATTGTGTCCAGCTGTGATTATCTTCCGAACACTAATGTACCCAGTTCAGACAATAATAAAAAAAGTTCCAATTGTCGATGACAACATGTTATTGCTGTTTAAAACACAGATGGACAAGCCAAACGGACTGAAGAAAGTGGTAGGCGCATAGTGTTCAAAAAAAATCTTTCACTGCGTGTCTACTTTGCTTTCAACGTTTTTTCACGTTTTCATGCTACGCCACCGATACAGAAGTCAGTTTTAAGCAATATTTAATGTACTTTAAATATCGCTTGTTTATTTACCCAAATTCCTCTTCAGTCTGCAAAACTGAACAGAAAACCTGTCAGGGTTATGGTCATTAGGTCAATACGAGAGAAAAACAAAGTGACATTTAGAAAATACAGACAAAAACCTATAAAAAAAAACAGACAGGACGGGAAGCCCTATATAAACACATGATTTATTAACGAGAATGGGGAGAATGGTGGGTGGACCTGGTCTTCACACATCACAGGCAGTAACTGAATTTTAGGCTGTAAACGCATATTCGTTTAAGTGGATAGCTCGTCTATGCTACTGGTGAATAAAACACGGTAAAGAAAAGCTGTCCCTTCCCTTTAATATGACAGAGGTGTTCTCTAGTAGACTGTCATAACTAGAATTTTGAATTTAACAAGCTGTTAAGGATCCAGAAATGCTGACAGCGGCGATATTAATAATTACATCACTCATTAATTCCTTGAAGCCCAATTTGAGACACAGTTGTAACATTATGCCTCGCTTCAGGAATAATAAACCAACGGAAATCAATGCCCTTGCGAATGCACAAACTGTAAGAATTACTTCACCCCAGACAAAACGTGCATTGATCCAGAAGGAACCACCAGAGAGGGAGTAGTTCCGACGTAGGGTGGATAAAGCAATTATCCCCAAGACCAGTGTGGCCCTCAGTCAGTAAGCTGTTTCCACTTCATCTAATTGATTCCATTTAATTACACACTTACCTCGAGACGAGAAGCCTAGAGGTCCGAGTCGGAGAGCGGAGGTTTTACATTCGTGAAATGGGAATACTTTTTGACTTCGCCTTATCAATTTTAACAACCATATACTTGCGGTTTAGCATGTCGTCAGTTCTTTCCAAAATGTAAGCGTTCTACTTATGCAAAATCTGGCTCGTTCATCTCAGTAAAGAGAGTCTCACTGAACAATCATTTGATTAGTTCGTCACAGTTAGCCATTCGTCGAGAGTTCGTCAGAGAATGTTAGTTTTGTGCCAGAGCGTCTTGGGTTATATCCCCTGTAATCGCACACTATCGCGTGTTTCATGCCCTCCTCAGTGACAATTATGTTTGAGTATAAGTCGTAATCGACTACATGTGAACGAGTGCTTTGGGGAAATCAAAAGTGATCCCAGAATGGCGACTAACATTCGCTGTTATTACCCTACAGAATTTATATGAATGTGTCTTGATTTCAACGTTCGTCAACACCTCGAGAAAAGAAAGTTCTTAACACAACAACACATGACCTTATTAACGTGCCCAGCTCTTTGTTCCTGGAGGTTAGAGGCGTGAACGTAATGGCCATCGACTGGAAATACAATTCTCTGATGCCTCCGGAAGGAAAATGTCAGACGTACCTTGTGTCTGGCAGGAATTTGAACTGATGGCTTTGTGTGGTCATCAGATCTTGTTCATTACGCATCACAGTCTGTTTTCGTTGACTTGGTAATTCATTCCGTCGTCGATTCATTGGTCGGTTCTGCTCCTGTGTCAACAGACACAATAAAGCCAATGTCAAGGACACCAACTATCGTCTGCTGTATCACGAATGCAGGCATGTCAGACTGAAACTGCAGATGTGTACAGATCACGGAACAATGTATGGTCCGCTCTATTTCAGAGAACATTCATTGATTATGAGTGGAGCAGATCGGAGTGTTCGGAGTACAAGCACAGATACTATATATAGTTGATACATGGACAGTTAAGGGTGTTTCTTTATTTATTTATTTGATTGGTGTTTTACACCGTACTCAAGAATATTTCACTTATACTACGGCGGCCAGCATTATGGTGGGAGGAAACAGGGTAGAGCCCGGGGAAAACCCACGATCATTCGCAGGTTGCTGCCAGACCTTCCCATGAACAGCCGGAGAGGAAGCCAGCATGAGCTGGACTTGAACTCACAGCGACCGCATGGCTGGGAGGCTTCGGGTCATTGCGCTGCGATAGCGCGCTAACCAACTGAGCCACGGAGGCCCCAGTTAAGGGTAAGAAAGCTCTTGATTGAAACACTGTTCATTAAAAAAATATTCTTTTTAAAAATTCTCTTCTGAATGCACAAACCTGAGTTTGAATTTAGATAAATTGCTGAACTGTCTTCATTTGAAGAGAGCTAGAGAGCTAGGAGATATCAGCTGTTTCTAAGCTGTTACGTAGATCTAAGTTGCCCGTCAGTGTAGCATGAAAAAACATTGGGACAAGACGCGTTATATGATTTGATTATAACAAGCACAGGTCTGAACAGCACTCCAAATTATTTCCCGACCATTGTGTTGTGGTGGAAGTAAGTTTCTGGACCATTTCTTGTCACAAATCTTCATATATACTTAAATTTCTACCATAGGTTACCATAGTCGCAGGTCACAGGAGTTGGAAGAATTACGTCAGAGACCACACAGCATGGTTGTCGTGCTAGTCTATGGAGCACGGTCAAATCTCAATTTCCACTGTCGTAATAGCTGTAAAATAAAATACTTCAACGAAATAAGCATAATATTGTCCACCCTTCATGGTAAAATTAACGGAGAACATGCACTGTCTTTCACTTTAAGTTGCGCAATAAGTGATGGTCCTAGTTGGTGTCTTGGTTGAAAAGCTGGGAAGAGTTTCAATTGTTGATCTTGTATGAAACGATGAAAACGCCATAGTTATAGTTAAGAGACGAAGACGTTTGCACTGTTATAAAATGTTCGTAAAATTACGGATAAAAGTCCTAGTAACAAGCAGCCAAGCCACTGTAAAATAAGGGCTCTAATGGCCATAATATCATCGTGTGAAATAATATGTGAACCCCGCACAGATCACGTGTTTCTGCTATTACGAGTGTTTTACCACTAAAGCGACTTTAGTGGTAAAACTCTCGTTGAAATAGCGGAGTTTGTGTGGAAAAAAACAGAGTTTTCTAACAGCGCAATTAGCACAATACTACAGCCTGATGTACATGAAGGATTAGATGGACCATGATTATGGAAGTATGGAAGTATTCTATGTACATACGACACTGCAAGAGTCTGGGAACAGCGTAGACGACATTAAAACACCAGATCGGTTAATTAACCAAATGTTATTATGTAAGAGGAGTTGAAATGATGACGACGGCAGGAGAATCTGTGTGTCGGTCAGTATGGCAGAGGCTGTGTGCAGTCTCGTTCGTTCTGAACAAATTCTACGGACGTGTGGGTCGGCCTGGTTGGTGGGGGTGGGGATGGCTGGAAATTGCGTTGTCATCGACCAAGTGACCTTCAGGCCGCGACAAGATTCGGGTTTCAACGCGTCAATGATCATTGTAGCCTTAGTGAGTGCATTTACGTTGTCTATCACTATTTTCTAAATTCCAGGTGGTATATTTTACGTATAATTTTCGACAGAAAAGTCCGCTTGTTAATCACTGATACAACGGGTACCGTTTTGGGGCCTTATTGGGCTGGCGAAACACAGCGTGCGACACGACAAACGCCGTTCCGCGTGTACAGACCTATCAAAAATATGAGCCTTACCACTAACAGGACAGAGGCACAAATATCTTGGAGCCCATGACAAATAAAACATGACTTTTTTCTACAAGTCTATAACTTATTTATTAACTGATTAAGAACAAGGTACCGAAAACTTAGATTGTCAACAAAACACGTCAGACGTTTACGCCACGCTGTAAACACGTGTTACAAAGCCACATATGCGATCTGTGGTGTAGCAGAATCTGACTTTAGTTGCGAATGGTTGCCAGGCAATTCACCAGTAGGCAACGCTTGCTTCCTACCATCACTATCACTAACCATTGTATATAACATCGCTCATTTTATACGAAACCCCTGGTTATTCTGTATGCCCTTGCTTTGTTTGATGCTACCAATCAGTGCAAACCATCGCATGTTTTACAGGCTACCCTACACCTCTGCTAGGAATAATTGCGCAGATGTCTCCTTCGATTTTGAACGAGAGGCATGGGGAAATCAAATGTGATTCTCCAATGACACATAACATTCGTTTAGAGTGATCTTTAGACTGATAAAACAGCTTAGATGTGGAATGTTCCTGAATTGTACTCGATTCAGGGAGTGTCAACACCTTTAGAAAAGTTTCTTAAGACAACAGCATTTGACCTTAACACATCGCCCAGCTCTTCGGTCATGGCGTTTAGAGGCGTGAACGTAATGATCATCGACTGAAAACGTAAATGTGCACAGCCACCCGAAGGAAAAGGTCAGACGTGGCTTGTGTCTAGCAGGAATCTGAACTGATGGCCCCGGACACCCTATACTGGTCATCCTTGCTCATTATAACTGCAGGCCTGCACTCTCGTCTTTGTTTTCAATTACTTACTGATTCATTCCTTCGCCGATTTATTATTAATGTATTGACGGACTGAACTCAGCTTAATGAACAGTTGGCATTACCCACAGACCAAGAAAACCAATGCCAAGGACACCACATGGTTCCCTGTGATTAAGACAATATTCACAATGTGTTGGGGAGACTCTTGTGGCCGAGGGGGTCAGCGCGCTAGTACAGGGTAAAGACTTTGGTGCCTCTTACCAATGCAATCACTGTGAGTGTAAGAACAGCCTAGGCTGGCTTCCTCACCAACCGTACGCGGGAACGCCTGCCAGCAGCATGTGGATGGCCGTGGGCATCTCCGAGTCACTGAAAAATGCAAACAGCTGTTTTCTTGTAGTCTACATAGTCCTACATAACTCCACTGTCGCTCCAGTATTTGGATGTCGCATATATCACACTGGCATAAGTGACATCCAAATGCATCCGAACTTACTCCTTTCCAACAGGGTTTATTTCACATGCTTCGTTCAAGAATACTGCTTAATATATTCCTGGCATCCCTTATCCATTGAAGACCTGGAATTTTTTTAGGAATACCTAGCTCACAAGCATGTTAAGTTCGCATCAGCTTAACAATTACGAGGTGCTCATGTCCTCTTTCCTCTTTGGTAATATCGGGCTAACATAGAATTTTATGGACTGGTCGCTACGATATAGTCAGTGGAAGCTGGCCGCTTCGCTGTATGTGTTTATTGCCGTGCACAAAACAACATGAGCTAAACTATCCTAAACGCAAGCCAGTCAAGATGCATTCTTTCCCAATCAGTTTGAGCTGTGCTGGGGTTTCTCTGCTAGGATCTGTGCAATATTTATCCATTCATCTTAAACCAATTGGAACATGACTGTCTTCCTTTCCGGGAATACGGTAACACAATCAAGGAAATATTCCAAATGCGTGTCCTTCTCAGTCATTGCAATTTGTTCATACATTTTTTTTTTGGTAATTAATCAAAGTTGCCAATGCATCTTTCGAGATGATATTCGCTTTCCCTTCAGAATCTCTATTCTAAATACTCAAATCAATAGCATCCAGCATTATCAGAACATGCGGTTCATAAATCTGTCGGTTAGCATCCGACAAGGAAATGGATGTGGTATTTTTTTTTTGGCCTAGACTTCTGTACATTGAATAAAAAAGAATAAGACGTGGCCAGTGGGCGGGTCACCATGTGGGTGCGAACTCCCCCCCCACCCCCAACCTTTTCGGGTGAAGACAAAAAAAAAAAGAAGAGAAAGAGGAAGAAAGGAAGAAAGTAAAAAGGTGGCATATCAAATGAAAACCTATCAATCTATTTAAAAACACACACACACATATCTTAGACTAATTACGAACTGATGTGGATGCAAGGTGAATGGAAATTTATAAACAGGCGGTCAAAGGTTCAATCTCGATCCTAGCCCGTTACATTAAGATATGGGTCATCAAAGTGGGAACATTTATTCGCCTCAGGAAGAACATCTCAACTGACGCAACAAGTAACTGGCCTTGAACACCCAGTATATACACGGTCATTCAATGGAAAACAAGAAGACCGTGGACATATAGTGCGCTCAGAAAAACCGCTAGACCAAAGTTATCAACACAGAAAACACATGAAGAACAAGTAATCATAAATTAAAAATAATCTGTAGCTCATTCTGGCTTTCTCGCTTTATTCACCAGAAATCGCTTCAAACGCGTCTCCTCGGCTATCTGAAATACGCCTATTGACGGGACCCGGGCGGCCCCTGGACACTCAGTTATTGGGCTGCGGTAAATGTAACTCATCTCCCGCAGCCGGCATATGTTATAATTCCACATTGAAAACAGAACAAAATGGGAACTAGTATGAAATTTATTCCATTTTCCTATAATAATTTTAGTCACTAGGATTCGCCTGAATAGGTGTCTCCGGGTATTTGAAATATCAGAGCACCTGGGGCCTGGGCATCACCTGGACAGCCGCCTATGGAATGTGAATGCTCGGCTCCTCTGTTTGAAAAACAGAACACAAAAGGGGCCGATTTCTTATTATAAGTTTAGTGAACAGAATTACCTGAACGTATCATGCTCTAGCAAGCGTTGTTTACGGCTCAAATATTGGCCCGTTTTCTCACTGAAGAGTGGCCAGAATGCGTCTCCAGCCATTTGGGGAATCGCGCGTCCAGTGTCTAGGCGGCCCCTGAGCCTCTGCAGTGCAAAGAAAGCATAGCTGGTGTACACCGCATTTTTCCATGGTGAAACAAGCTTACATCACTGTACACGTCTATTGATCTCTTACAGGCAGCCGAAGTTTCAGATGAACCATCCAACAAGCCATCCTGTCAAAAAGTAACTTTTTTTTCAGTCTGAGGTATCAGTCCATTTGTCGCCTAATACAGTTGTCTGACATATATTTTTTCAACCGCAATAAAGCATTTTCAGCTGCTGCGAGTAAAAAAAAACACAAAAGCAATACGTCGTTTAAAGGTGTGAATTTTTTTTTTCACGCATCCTTCCTCTTCGCTGCTAAGCTTCACCATTTCTCCCGCGCCCACACTCTCTCCGGCTGACGGAAGAGGTGCTCTCTGTTTGAGGGCTGGCTTAATAGAACGCATTCTCCCGACTCCAAGCTCTCCGCAGTTTCCGTTACGTCTGCCTCATCATGCACTATTAAACAGCCAAACTCTTTCTAAGGAAACTCACATTATACATTTTTCCCTGAAAATCTCACGCACTATGATTTCATTACGTATGGTGTCCTCGCGCGGATTTTGAAAGAGCTGGGAGTGAACGTTACTCGTCTCCGAAGAACTCTCTCTCTTCGCCTGAACATGTGCCAAAGAAAATCTGGAACCAAGAGAAATATTTCGTACTAAACCACAAGGCCACATGCATGGCTTAAAACTATAATAAGCATGAAGCCACATTTATAACACAAATCCTTCAAATTTGACGTCACAACATCGATAATAAATGTAGACTGTTTCAAAGTTACAAGCAAATGTACGTAACCAGGCCAAAAAAAAATGAAAAATACAAATTAAAAACAAAAACGATATCGGTACTCAATTCAAGAGTCTCACCTTCGTTTTGTTTTAAACCGACGGGTTGGGAATTGTGTCAGGTCGAACTTCGTGGTCACAGCGTCGTAAATCTTTCAGGCCTAACTCGTACCTTCGCATCCACCCGCATGCACAGATCAACGTTAGCATTAGCTGGCAATAGACATCATGGAATATCCCGAACACATCAGGGTGTTTGGAACAGACACTTTTCATCCGATATTGGGAAAACGTGTCCTTTATAAATCTGCCTTCGCTACCTGGTAAGGAGAAATTGTGTTACAAGTCACAATACAGGCCTATATATGTAGTAATGTGTTCATGTCAACTGGCCCCAATCACGAAAAGTTACACGTGTGTATGCTCATGAACTCGACGCAATAATAAGCCATCTTGTACTTTGTTTATGTATATCAAACATGTACATCTCTGCCCAACTGTGGTAAGTCGCACAACCTTCTATAATTTACATGTATTTATTACTCCGCCAAACAAGATTATGTTTTTGCCGGCCTTCATCTATAGGTCTGTCTTTCTGCCGTCTATCTGTCTGTTTTTCTGCCTTATTTGGAATTTGCAAGGGCACGGGGAATCACTGATAAATCCATTCAATTTGGTTGGTGATCCGAGTTCTTTACCACTGGAGATTTGTCAGAACTGCAGATTATATTCTCCTTTGAATTATCTTATCTGTAATGGGGGAATCTGAATATTACGATAAAGGAGTAAATTTTATTAGGAAACTGCAGCCTATGGGGCCTTCATAAGTGTTCTGTATTTTAAGAGAGGCTCTTGCAGAATGGCAGCCACGATAAATTGCATAGGGCCAAACCCGACAGGCACGACGAACACACACACATCGGCATGGATGTATTGGCCAGAATCATGCACAAGAATTATGAGCCTTGCACAAATATATTCATTATAGAAAAATGCGCACGCAAAATATTTCCCCTTGCCTATGGTTAATATAGTCCTGCCTGTAGCTTGCATGTCAGGGTGACATGACCATTAACACAAGACGTAAAAGAGCCCCAATGTCTAGATGAGAAATACGCTGTGGGCGTATAAGTCGTCTACAGAGCATTTTTTTTATAATCTGCATGAAGTTTTTGTCGTTGGCAAAGTAGGTTAACATGAAAATACAAACGGCAGACTCTGGGCAAAGAGCGATGGTACAAGTTTATGAATATGTAGTTCTCTGGAGGTGGGTTATCTGGATGTAACTTTTAATCAGATATGTGTTAGCTACATGTATTTTTCCTCGCAAAGGACAGTGACTTCCATTGAGATATACAAATGTCTGCCGGCCTTTCCTCCATCCGTATAAGCCTGCACGACCAGCCGTCATGATAAAAATGAAATAGGGGTTTAGGCCTGTACACACACGCACATGTCTCGTTGCGTCCGCAAAGATGCCAAAAGACTATTATTTGACTGGTGTTTTACGCCGTGCTGAAGAATCAGCGAAACGAACAGCCATTATGTCTACTCCTCATATTTGAAACTATCGATGGCATGTCTCTAAAGATAACAATTAAGCCACACCATGGTGTAAGATTTTATTCTGCCTATTTCAGTACTGTTTATCTGAGCATAGTGATACTGGCGGCCTGTTTAAGGCGTGGGCCGTGGTATAGAGGACAAAATGGCGCTCGCACTGAAATTGCTACGACACACGGGGTGAGAGTTCAAAAGTGGTCTTAGACAGGGGATTCCCCGGCCACTCTCACTACTTATGAGACCTTGGTGACAGTAAGTTGTTTGCGATGCTTGTGTTAGCGTTTGTGCAGTGTAAGGATTGTTGAAGACCACTTGTCTTGACATCTGTACGTGTTGGAAAGTTTATCAGTACTGTGCCAAAGGTCGGTGGTTTACCCAGGCAAATACGGACTACTCCATCCATAAACTGACCGAAATCGCATATGTGAAAAAAATATATATATGGCGCTAAACAATTCAATAAATAAGTAAATACCTGAATGCAGAAATATGAGGCGGATTTATTCAACCTTCATCTCGGAATCCAAAGCAGAGGATAGCATGCTTTCTGTACGATTCAGGGCAGACAACTCTGTTCGGAAGAGTTATTCAGACGAAAACAAACGAAAATGGCGACTCCCATCGCATTCGAGAGTTCTTGGGTGAAGAAGGAGGAAAAACAGAAATTAAGAGAAGCAAGACAAGAGTACCTGGAGAAGGTCATTTGTCATAAATTGCAGTACACAACCACAACATTTGCACATCGTTACAGTAATTATCTCTGTTTACAAATGTGTAGTATAGGGTGTCGAAAACTGAACACTTCATGAAGGATGTAATGAGTTCCAGGTCTCTGTGATGCTTTAGTTTAAATAAATTGTCCTGAGATCGTCAAATATCGCCATAATTGACGTTTAATATAACCACACATGATGCTTTAGTTATGATGCCAGAGTGTGATAGTTTCCATGTGAACCTCGTAAATTGGCCTTGGCCTCCCGGGCGTGAAGAAGGTTACTAGTACCAGCTTAAAATAGCTTTCGGAGTATCCATTTATTTTATCTAATATGAACACAGGCAAAATTCTTTTGACTAAATCAAGGGTTTCTGTCCTCAAGGACAGGCGTTAAGATTTTGAATTTGTTTTCAGGCCAAAGCCAAGTATGAAAAAGATGAAAGGCGTAAAGAACTTGCAAGACAGCGAGGAGATGACACCTGGATGCTTGACAGTGTTAACACGCGCATTGATCAGGAGAAGAGAGTAAGTTATACACTCGACCTGACTTGATGGGAACAGCGAAACCATTGTTTGTCTGCTAATTAAACCTTTGCATTTTCTTCTACTTCTTATTATTATTAATAGCCCGCGCAGCAGGCAGCAAAGCGGGTAAAACAGGATGAGATGTGGACAAATCTGTCAGTGAATCCTGATTACTGTCTCGAAAAATGAAGTGGTCAACTCTTGACTGACAACTGAAAAGTGATTCCCTAGTCACATACAAAGTGTCAAACATAACAATTCCTGTGGCTAATTCGTCCTATGGCTTCTTGTTTCTGTGTTAGCATTGAATAAAACACAAATAAGCACCTGAATTGTTGTTAAATGACAGATTTTCATCATCTTTTAGCCAGGTTCACAGGGTGCCGCCATATTGAAACTAGATCTCGTGAAATCTCTTGATCATGTGACCTACAAGCACCTGCCCGACCAAGCCCGAAGGTTAATTTTATGCACAGAGATTGCCAACTATTCTAAGATCACAATCAATCTGCTGCGTGGGCTTAGAGATGGCACCACATTTCAAATTATTTTGTTTTTGTTACATTGGATAAAATTTGTTTTCATGTTTCTCTGTAGGAAATGGAGAAAATCAAATCCAAGAAGAAAAAGAAGGAGAAGAAAAGAAAGAAAGTTAAGAAGGAGAAGAAGAAAAAAGAATACCGTAAAGGAAGGGCAGCCTCATCAGATTCAGAATCAGTAAGCTTCTAATCATGTACATTCTTGTCAGCATAGCTTTAGCCAGATTTTTAGATAAGGGTGTCTCATTTGGCAGAATAGGATGTCTCAAAAACCATGAAAAAGCCCACCTTCTGACCTGTTCTGCCAGCAAGCTACGTACGGTCGCGCGATTCTGCTGGACTCTGTTTGGTGACCAAGCCACCATATTACTGACACCATGGTGTAAGCGAAATATTCTTGAGTACGTCATAAAACACCGACCAAATGAATAAGTAAATGAATATAACCAATGTAGAATTCAGTGTGCAAAATATAAAAGGTATTATTTTAGAGGTAGTTTTAAGTGGTGTTTCGTCTGCCAGCAACCTGTGGATGGTCGTGAGTTTCCCTCGAGCTCTGCCTGGTTTCTTCCCATCCTAATGCTGGCTGCTATCACATAAATGAAATATTATTCAGTACGATATAAAACCACAATCAAAGAAATAAATATGTAAATAATGATTTATCTGATGATTTTATGGTTTTTTCCTTTGAGAAACCCAGTATTTGACTTCCATCTAAAATCCCACAAGTCCTACAGCATGATGCCAGTAGGGTGTAGTTAGATTGTAGATTTGAAGGCCTACTACTTTATACTAGATTTACATGGACAACAGTAAGACATTCCAACGTAAAAATATTCATCCGGTACTGGGCTTCTGAAAATGGATGAGTTACCATCCCCTAATAGCTTATAACCAGTGACCGCACTTATGCCAAGCCAATAAATCCAGTCCAAACTTTGCCTCGATCAGTTATATAATCTGTTGGTTTTTGTGAGATTTCAGCAGAAAATTAATACTGCACAATCTGCATATTCTGAGCCATCATTCTTTCTGGAAAAATTCTGCAACTTTTCCCACACAAGATTTTAAATTAATTTTACTATCATAAACTGGTGAAGAAATACATACAATATGTATATGTAGACCCAACCTGCCTCTAAATGCCTGCATAGCTGTATGTAGTGTAAAGTGCTCCTTGTAGAGTACAAGGTCATGTACTTATTCACACTTATTCAAAATCAAACTAATGATGGGCAAAGTGAGATTGTTTTAATCTAATTGTTTTATGGGGAACAGTATAGTTTATTTATTCATCTGTTTATGCTTATTTTTAATGTTTTTTTGTTTCATTATTTGTTATACCTTTTTGTACTGTAGGATTCAGAAGAAGAGATTTGGATGGAGAGTCAGCCAATGAGTAAACCCACAGACAACAGGGGAAATAACTCTGCTACTCCTAAAGGCCCACAGCTACAGGTCTGCTTTTGAGATGCATGCAGTTCATGCGTATAGAAAAAGTCATTTGTCTCTCATTATTGTGATAAGAAACCTAAAAAATGAAAACATTAAACATTGAATTTAAAAATGTACCGGAAATAAAAGAGACAGTGTTGAAAAATCATATCCGTTCATCCAAAGTATTTTAATGGTTTTTAGATCAAAACTTCTTATTATCTAGTATAGTTCCTCTCTCCTGATGTCATGTATCAAACAGTTCAGGGTGTGTGTGATATTTTTCAGAGAGAAAGTTGGATGCAGTCCCCACTTGACTTGATTCCTACCATAACCAGAGATGAATTACGCAAAACTAAAATATCCAAGGACAAAGCAGAAAAATCATATGAGGTCAACTTACTGGATCAGGTATTGAATATAGACTCAGCAATAGTAGATGTTAGTTTCTCTGGGATCTGAAAAGTTGAGATGCAGGTATACTTATTAATTTATCCTCTCCCTCCCCTCCTCTTCCTGAAGAAACAAAAAAAAAACAAACAAAATGAATTAGGACATGCCTTTTAAGGTTTTGGGGAAATATTACTCTCTTAAACATTTTGTCTGATGTCTGTTGATATACATTTCATTCTGCTTAATAAATATGTGTATCCATATTCATTGATATCAATGGCCTCTTTGCACAAGTAGCTAGTGTGCTAGCGAAGCACAGTGACCCAGGAGTTTTTGACCAGTGTAGTTTCTTGTGCTGGCTTCCTCTCAATCCCTACATGGGAAGGTCTGCCAGGTCCGTCAGGGTCTTTCCAATGTTTGTGAATATGGCACAAAACATCAATCAACTAAATGCAGTACTGTCATTCCACATTTTATGCTGTGGAGGAAACCAGTCACTTGACAAGCTTCATGTCATTTCTTTCTTATCGGTGACTGAACTCTCACATAGTGAAGATGTTTGAACATAAATCAGTATGAAAGCTACAAGTGCATACCAGCAAATTTTCCAAGTCTCAAAAGGTGACTGTTTTTATACGAAGCCCGGTCAGCATGCGCGAGAGCTAAACCCCTATTGGAAAGATGGAGGAACTGGCCTGCCCGAGGAAAACCCAGCTAAAGCACAGGAGAAGAAGACAGCAGGGACAGGTAACTCAGGGGTGAAGATTGGGGACAGTGGGATTTCCTGGCTGAGGAAGGCATATCAGCGATGTCAGCAACAGGCTGAAGATCAGGGGAGACCACTGGGGGAGGTGGCGGCTGAGAGATATGGGGTAAGATCATTAAATGTGTGTATGTGTATTCAGGTATAAATGAGTCCGGTGGTTAGCCCTCTAGTGTAGCGTAATGACCTGAAAGCCTCCCACCAATGCAGTGGCTGTGAGTTCAAGTCCAGCTGATGCTGGCTTCCTATCCGGCTGTACGTGGGAAGGTCTGCCAGCAACCTGTGGATGGTCGTGGGTTTCCCCTGGGCTCTGCCAGATTTCCTCCCACCATAATGTTGGCCACTGTTGCATAAGTGAAATACCTTTGAGTGCGATGTGAAACACCAAGGAAATAAATGAATAAATGAATCAGGAGGGTTATGTGTAGTTTTCAGGCCACTGACTTGTCCTCTTTCAAAGATCTGTATGGACATATCAACTGTTCTCATGGATATAATGACTCCATACAGCACATGGTTGTATGTACTAGTACCCACAGTTGGCAGGCCTGAGGAAGGGGAAACCAAGACCATTATGTACTGAACTGTGCATGTATGTGTTAAAACAGAGTACTGTATGGGAAAATGCTTCAGGCCCTGCAGTGCATAAAATCATGTAAAACCTGTAATACTCACCATGTGTAATGATTTTCCCTGAATATCTGACTTGAAGGGTATGAAGCATGCAAATAGGTATGAAAATAAGTATGGCCCGGTATGAAAGCTGTAGTCACTGTCTTGTTTCTTCTTGTGTGGTCAGGCTTGCTGGTTCATCTTGTCCCTCGTTAGAACATCTGTAATGACTTGTGAAGATGTGGAATTTCATTATAGGTTTGTTTTAATGTTTTAATTGTCGACTAAGCAGGTAGAGATCTCAAATTTTTAGTAGATGCAGTTTTGTGTTAGCTCAGTAAATGATCAGCATCTACCAGATAAGAGCAAAACCCATTGAGCTGTCACCAGGTCCTGCAAACTCTGTTGTACAGTGTACATATATGAGCGATCATATGTACCTTAATGATGAAATATTGAGCAGATGGTTTAATACCTTCATCAAGGCTTTTCAGATGGTTGCATACTATGTACATTCAGAGTTGTCAAATAAATTTCCATGTAAGCTTACATTTTTGTCACATTTTCAGTCCTTAAAAAAACTAGAAAACATGTTAGCTGAAGCTGAAAGAAAGGAACAGGGTAAACAGCCTGACAGAGGAAGACCAAGGGATGATAGAGGTGGAAGGTTCATTAGGCCAAGGTCAGAGTCAAGGGACAGGTCAAGGTCAAGAGAAAGGAAACGGTCAAGGTCAAGGGATAGGAAAAGGTCAAGGTCAAGAGACAGGAAAAGGTCAAGGGACAGAAGAAGATCTAGGTCAAGAGACAGGTACCGATCCAGACGATCTAGGTCAAGGTCAAGATCTGTGGAGAGAAGAAGATCTAGGTCACCTGGCCGATCTCACCAGAGATCTCTGAAGTCGACTCGGTTCTTGAAGCCAGGAGAGTCTGACTCTGTTTCTAGAGAGGGAGGCTACCGACAGGACAGAGACAGAAGTAGCAGCTCTGCACCAGCATGGAAGAAGAAGAGTTTTATCAAACCATCAGAAACAGAGGCAATGAGTGAAAAGGAAGCTAAAGTTGGAAAACATACTTCAGGTATTCTGTGTTCATGTAGTTGGCATACTCACACTTGTGAGCTCTGAATAATGCATCAATCTGATAGTCATCACCGAAAGCATCATAACATGTGCACCAAAATCTCTTTTATTAGTCTATGAAATAAAATATGAAATATCTTCTGTTCTCTGCCTTTCTTTAGGTTAATTTCACTTCCCAAGATTTTGTTAAGTTACATCTTGAGAGTAGTCAATCTTGGGAAATGTTATTTGATCCTGTAGACAATGAAGTCTTGTATAAATATTCTGTACCTCTGTCTTGGAGAATACAGGTTATCATTGTTTCATGTGTTACAGATACAGGGAGCAGTGACAGTAGCTCAGACTCCTCAGGTGATGATCCCAACCCCTCCCCCACCCCAAGGGAGGCCCCGTCACCCATCCTAACAGAGCAGCAGATGAATGAGCTGGGTGCCAAAATCTTACGTGCTGAAATCATGGGAGATGAGGTGAGATTTCTGTCATGTTAGCACAAACAACCCATGTAGGGAAAATCACAGAAACTGATTAGAAGGAATTGAAGATTTTGTTCCCAAAGGGCTGTTTCCTTATTTATAGCTGTACAACCGAACTGCAGAAGCACAACAGGGCTCAATGTACTCGATGTATAAAACCTTCTAGAAATCCCCATCTGTAGAGTTAACAACCTTCAACTTTTTCACAACAGATTGAGCAGTTGTTGAAAGGATAATATCAAGCAGTTTGTGTTTTAAACATTGTTCCCGCCACTGTTCAAGTTAAAAGAAAAAGACAACAAAAAATTTTACCAAAGCTATTTCAGAAGAGGAGTCCATACACACCTAAACGGGCATAGGCATTTTTATATGATGGGCTTAGTAACTCTATAAATTGTCATTTAATCTGGAATTTTAAGAGGCCATAAGATACGCCATTGTAGAGAAACCTGAAACACAATTGGAAACCATGCTGATTTAACACCACTTCTACATGGCAATGTGGGTACAGGTGATGTCACAGCAGAAGCAGATGTCTTCCTGGGTGGTAGAAATATCTTGCCCTTGATTGGTTAAAATGCAGAGCATGGCGGCCTGTTCGATTTTCCCCACGTGGGAGTTTTTCCTTACTTTGAACTGCGATATCTCGGTTATCATACAACACAAAAATAAAAAGTGATGTTTTTTGAACCATGAATAGGATTCTTTATTGATACATATATACCATTGATCTAGTGCCCTCTTTTCTTTTAACCATGTCATCATGGCACGCAACATAATGATCAAGGTGCCTCTCACCAATGCGGTCGCTGTGAGTTCAAGTCCAGTTCATGCTGGCTTCCTCTCCTGCCATAAGCATGAAGGTCTGCCAGCATCCTGCGGACGGTCATGGGCTTCCACTGCCTGGTTTCCTCCCATCCTAATGCTGGCTGTCGTTATGTAAGTGAAATATTCTTGAGTAAGAAATAATACACCAATCAAATAAATTGATTATATGTAAATAAATCATTCAGCTAAAGCTATGTTCAGACATGGGTTGATTTATCCTTAACTAATAAAATTACATTCTTGAATCCCGCCGTCGCTGGTTTAGCTGCATGCTACTTGCAATCATTAGATTTGTCAGGTGTTTGGGGAAGGGCTAAGGGTCACTCTAGGCACCTCGTCATCACCATGTACATGAAATGTATTGAGTATGGTGTTAAACGACAGTCAAATATCAATGAATTAGGGGACCTCCGTCGCCAACAAGATAGCATGCTGGTGCAGCACAGTGGCTCTGGAGCTTTTCTTTAATGTGGTGTCTGTAAGTTCAAGTCCGGCTTAGGCTGGCTTCTGTTGTATGAATTTGATATTAGTACGGGTTAAAACAAGAAGAAATAAGTAGGTAAATAAATAAATTAAGGAACATGTTGTGTTCAGGAGCTGGCGACAAACCTCAAGAACAAGCTGTCAGCTGCTCAGAAGGCCAAAGAGGAGAGGAAGTCAAACCCGCAGGCAGGCCCTGACCCCGAGCGGGAAGACGTGGTCGTGCTGACAAGGGCAGATAAGCGAGGGATGGTCCGCCCTCTGCCTGACAGACAACACCCAGTAGAACCCAGGCATGGGAGGCGCAAGGCAGCCAAGGTGCATGTGTGTGTGTGTGTGTTTAAATGTGGTCAGGTTAAGAATACCACGGTATTCAGTGGATAGCAACAGTCACAAGGGAGCAAGCGTATATTCCAATATCCTACAGCCGATGCCTTATGCTTCTGTTGACAAGGCTATCTCGCTTGTTTAGCTGATAAAACTTGACGTCGCTGAAGTAGTCCACTGATAGATTGTGCTTTCTCCGCCTAATTTATGGCGGGGGGTGGGGGATGGGGGCTGTGGGATAAACTTGTTACATGGTTACTCAGTTACAGGATGCAGACATATATTTAGCCAAGTCCAGTGTGAGGGTTATTGACACCATTTTCTTCTGTATTCTGTCACTGAGTAACCATGTTACTACTAATACATGAACATTTGAGATGGATGCACAATACATGTATTAAATAATGTCTGACCAGTTCATTGATTCTAGTGTACATCACATGGTCATACGTTTCTCACAATTTTACCTATCTTTATAACTGATAAAAGATCAAAAAGGGCCTTGTCATGATAAGTCTTGGTAATTTCACCTGAAAAAGACCTTCGCACAAATATCAGTGCCCCATTGAAACATTATGTGGTGATGCCTTGAGTTTTTTACTATTATTGTTATTAGAGAACCTGGGAGCCTCTGTGGTTCAGTTGGTTAGCACACTAGCACAGTGTAATGACCCAGAGGCCTCCCACCAATGTGGTAGCTGTGAGTTCAGGTCCAGCTCATGCTGGCTTCCTCTCCGGCCACACGTGGGAAGGTCTGCCCGCAACCTGCAGATGATCATGGGTTTCAACCGGGCTCTGTTCGGTTTCCGCCCACCATAATGCTGGCTGCCGCCGTATAAGTGAAATATTGTTGAGTACGACATAAAACATAATACAGACAGTGTTTAAGTATCATTGAAGTGGGTAAATAAGCAAGCTACAATGAAGATGACACTATTAACCTGGCATCTACCTCTACACTGTACATGTACCTCCAGTAACACCAAAACTCTGTGTGTTGCTTTAAGGAAGGCTACTCAAGGAATTCCCTCTGAAGTCAGTTTAGTTGAAATGATTGAATGACACATTGGCAGGATTTCGGTTTTGTCATGATGACAGTTTAATTGAGAAATGGTGAGAAAAGTTATTATGGGATAAAGAGCTGTATAAAATAAAATAATTATTATCTTTCTATTTACAGATACAGACACATTCTGGGGCCGGTCAGAGGGAGAAATACTTTGATGATGATGATAAATTTGATCTCAAAACTCTGGTGAGTCAAACATATCCTGGAGGGTTTGTTCATCTCTGCTGCTTCATGGGTGGAAGATTCTCTGTTACGTGACAAAGTGCAGAAGTTTCTGTACTTATTTCCGTATTGGATATGTTTTGCAAGCCTTGCGAATCTGTTTTTTTTATGTGATTCTGGGATTGCATGTATTTTTGTGAACTGTTGAATAACTCAGCTGTGATATCCAATTTTGGATTGTCCAGTTAATAAATCTCTACATGTGTATCTGACTTACAGGTTGAGAGAGAAAAGACGGGGACAGCAGAAGATCAGAATGCCATGTTTGCACGGCTGGCAGGAAGGGTAAATATATCACGAATATGTAACACAGTAAAATGTTGCAGATGTTTATGTTACTTTAACTTCTTCCTTGAAAAATTATTTGTCTAAATTTTGAAGAAATGTTGAGCACATTCATTGAGTGAAAGTAATTGAAGGAAGATATATGTACACACAAGTCATCTTTAACTACCAATTGATTTTCAACCCCCTTCTGAATAACATTTATGGAAAACCCTCTTTAAAAAATAGGCAATCATAAATCAAAGTATTGTAAATACTCCATACATATTTGTTTTATAGCCCTGCTGCGGAGTAATTTCTTTACCTGTCAATATGAATGTGATAGGGAATTTTATTTTAGTGTACTAGCCCACCCACTTGCATTTCTACATCAGTTTATCTCAGAAAATTTCTGATATACTTTATGACTGGTATCGGTCTGTGAACCTGATCTCAGTTTTTAGTGAATTTGGTGTCAATAAGTGATTCAATATTAAAGGTGCACCTGCAGTAAAAAGATGAAGTCTAGACAGATGGTAAATACATGTGTCTACAACCTTTGCATGTTGGTTCTGTTTAAGGTATTTAAAAAGCTCACACACAACTGGGTATCGACACATACTTTGCTGTTTACAGGCTGCTGAGAAAACAGATGACGACTTTCAAGTGGACGATGTCTTTATTAAAAATGCTACTAAAAAGCAGAATGATTCACGTCTTGAAGAAAGGGACAGAGCTCTTGCCATAACAGGTAGTGTAGGGCATTTGAACTTCGGTGACCTCAGGGAGTTTTCATATCTTCACAAAAAAACTGTTATTCCTACTCACCTCTCACCTGTATTATTGCAGCACAGCTTTCATCTGATACCTGGAGATAGCCAAAAGCAAACATCTCCTGGCCTGCTGCGTATATATACATGTTTAGAGCAATTTCGTAGTACTTTGAAAAATGTAACATTGTCATCTGATTTCTTCTTGACACATTTATATAATTTTTTACAGAACACAAAAAGATGACAGCTGCCTTGGATAAGTGTCAGTTTTGCTTTGATAATGTCGCCAAACATTTAATTGTGGCCATCGGGAATAAGGTAAGGGAACATTTTTTCCATCACACTGACAACCGCAAGAACAGAAGGATCATATCAACATGTTCATGTAATTACCATTAACCCCCCCCCCCCCTTGTGTTTGCCCAGAACAAGGTGTATGTTGTGACTTTGGTACAGAGAATATCAGAATACAGCATTTGAATACTGTGTTAATCTGCCCATGTAGAACATTGTGGATGACATGTCCTTAGAATGAAGGAAACATTGTGGATGACATGTCTTTAGAATGAAGGAAACAGTGTGGATGACATGTCCGTAGAATGAAGGAAACATTGTGGATGACATGTCCTTAGAATGATGGAAACATTGTGGATGACATGTCCTTAGAATGAAGGAAACATTGTGGATGACATGTCCTTAGAATGAAGGAAACATTGTGGATGACATGTCCTTAGAATGAAGGAAACATTGTGGATGACATGTCCTTAGAATGAAGGAAACCTTGTGGATGACTTGTCCTTAGAATGAAGGAAACATTGTGGACGACATGTCCTTAGAATAAAGGAAATGTTGTTGATGACATGTCCTTAGAATGAAGGAAACATTGTGGATAACATGTCCTTAGAATGAAGGAAACATTGTGGATGACATGTCCGTAGAATGAAGGAAACATTGTGGATGACTTGTCCTTAGAATGAAGGAAATGTTGTTGATGATATGTCCTTAGAATGAAGGAAATGTTGTTGATGATATGTCCTTAGAATGAAGGAAATGTTGTTGATGATATGTCCTTAGAATGAAGGAAACGTAGTGGATGATACATCCTTAGAATGAAGGAAACCATTTGTAGCAAAATTCACCTCAACACTTCATTTGGAATTGTGTTATGAAGAAAGGTTTCAATCCATTTGTTTTGGCTGACTCTGATGAAGGTATATCTGCTTTAATACATATTAGTAGATTTCTTACTTTTGAGGACCTGGAGGTTTGCTGGAGATTCGAACTGTTTATACAGTATGACTATTATAAAGATTGGGATGTGACATTAAGCTTTAATCATTCATTCATTTGTTCATTGTTTCAGTATAGGGTGTTGTCTGTAACCTTTGACTTTTCAGTTACAGTCTTCACTTAGTACCTAGAGTCCCCACTTAATATTAATACTGTAGTCTTAATACTTACACTCTTTCATCACTTGGCTGTACACCAAGTACAGAAACATCTTCCTGACTTTAAAATTTGTTGTGCAATAAACTACAGTGAAATGTATGAAAAAAATAAAACCTTAGATCGTTCTCCAGTCTGAACTGAACAGCGTGACTTGCCAGGTACTTGATAAACTGCAGGTGTTCACTTCGGGCTTTTCCAGGGTTCCTCCGGCTTTTAACTCACAGCCATTAAACGTTATGATGCATCAATCGCCAGTGTACCTGAAAACTCTTATTACATGATAAGCAAATAAATAATACTGTATTTTTATTATCATTAGGTCTACCTGAGCCTTCCGAATCACCGCTCTCTGACAGATGGTCACTGTCTGATTATACCCATGCAGCATGTCTCTGCAGGTACAGCATTAGATGAAGATGTCTGGAGCGAGATTCAGGTAAGTGAACATAAGGTCTACCTGAGCCTGCCCAATCACTGGTCCCTGACAGAGGGCCAGTGTCTGATTGTACTCTTGTCTCATTGTCTACATGTAATTTTAGCTGTGACGAATAGCTCTGCAGGGGGAATGCATTGTTCTTCTTCTTATGGGGATGGTATATTTCTTGATCTTGAAATGATTTTCTGAAATGCACATAAATGTCAATGATTGATTTTTACCTCCTGTTGTGATCTTGTGACCTTACATCTTTCCTTTATCGTAGACCTAAAGTTTTGATATTCAAACATTATTTACACTAGTGTTTAAGCATTAGCACACATTGTTTTGTCTCTTGTCTTGATGGCAGACATTCCGTAAGGCCCTGACCAGGATGTTCCAGTGCCAGGAGCTGGACTGTGTGTTCATGGAGTCTGCCATGTACCTGAAGAAGTTCCCTCACATGTGCCTGGAGTGTGTGCCCTTGCCTCAAGAGCTCGGAGACATGGCACCCATTTACTTCAAGGTGAGTGTTAGAAGTTCACTGTGCTGAAATGGTTAAGTTGCTTCCCTTTCTATCGCTGGGACTCCACATCAAGTTCGGGTTCAAATCCGGCCTGGGACAGGCTGTTTGTATATTCCCCAGCTCTTGGTGTTTGTGAGGATTTGATGATGGTAGGCTATCATCGATGCCAGTATGGTTTTTTATGCAATCTTGTCTCCTACCAGTGGTTGTCAGTAGCTTGCTAATGGTCGTTGGTTTACTCACCGCACTCTGGTTTTTTTTACCCAAAATTCTGATCACCATTGTATAAGTGAAAAAATTTTTAAGTATGTTGTTAAGGTTACACAAGCC
Source organism: Acanthopleura granulata (assembly GCA_016165875.1). Taxonomy (NCBI): domain Eukaryota; kingdom Metazoa; phylum Mollusca; class Polyplacophora; order Chitonida; family Chitonidae; genus Acanthopleura; species Acanthopleura granulata. The sequence goes on from JABBOT010000008.1 coordinate 23,813,985, forward strand.
CACCATTTTTTTTGTACTGTTTTATTTTTACTGTACAGTACATTTTTAATCCCCAAACTTTCACGTGGCTTGGAATTTTGTCTACAACATAGCAAAATGTCAGCAATAACATCCAGTTTTTTTAGGTGTTAATGCTGGAAGTGATGTGATAGTATTTTGTTACCGTGGTAACCTCCATGGCGTTAGGTAGTAACCCTGGGCAAAAAGTTTTCAATTCTATCCAATGTGGACAAAATTCTGATATATTTTACCAAGGTGTAAAGTAACAGGGTAGAAACTTTTAATATATCAGCAACCTATACTGTCTATGTAGCAGTATTGTCTAATCATTCCTGTTGCACTCTTCAAATCGGAGGCAAATATTGGACCATATAAGTGAACAATTCTTAAGCATGGTGTTAAAAGCTAATAGAATCCAGATGAATGTTTGTGCTGACAGAAAGCCATCTTGGACTCTGAGACAGAATGGGCACAGAACAAGAAAGTGGTGGATCTGAGGCAGAAAGATGTCCGCAGAGCTGTGAGTACCCTCTGATCATCTGCAGTTATTGGAAAACAAACTCAGCAGATACTCAGTTACTTGTGTCTACAAATTTGTACGGAGTGCGTGTTGATAGAGTGCAGGTTAGCCTTATGCCTGTGATTTCATACCAACACACTCTGTGGCAGGCAAAGCTGTGTGACTGGAGCTGTAAAGGTGAACTGTTGCAGTTGATAACTTTTCCGGACAAGTTGGCACAGTATATGCCAGAGGTATCTGAGACATTTAAAGAATAAAACTTGCTAGATTTTTCAAAAAGTATATTTTTTCCTAGGCCAATAGGTTGAATGTCGGTATTCTCTACACACTTATCTTCCCTTGGTATTCTCTACACACTTATCTTCCCTTGATGTTCCCTGGTGTATGACATCATAGTGACAGTATGCCCTTTTGTGCAGCACTCAGCTGTGCTAAGCTCACATGGAATTACAATCGGATTAGTCTTCATGTCTTCTCATTGCAACAGAAATGGATCATTGCAATGCGATGTGACCATTGGACCCTCCAAGCAACAGAAATGGATCATTGCAATACGATGTGACCACTTCGAAACAAAGTAGAGTTGTAAAATATGCTCTACCCTTTTAATAGACATGTTTAGATCTGGTATACAGACTACAAACATTATACCTCAAAACCGGAAATGCCACAGTTACGTCATGCATATTTCCCACTGAATGGCCATTGAGGGGCTAAATGTCAAGCCCATAGACAAGCTATAGGCATTTTTCTTCTCAGAATTTTTGGTCTTAAATATATTATTAGTTTTAGCAAGTAAAAATACTCGCCAGATACGTTTTTTTCATTTGGATAATTTTTTTTTTTTTACATCACAGATATATCATTCACTTAAGTGAAGTAAAAAGTAGAACCAGGACAGTTCATTTTAAGGAAACAGTGTGCAGGGTTGGTTCAGTGTGATTAAGAGATGTATGTGAGGCCTGACAAGGTATCATGGTATCCCTCAGGCTCTACTCATTTTACTGTACCCATTGTTCTGTTAGTAATATTCTGCAGCACAGCATAATACACCCAATGATTACACTACTGATACCTGGCCACCATAATTCGTTAGGATTGCCTATTGAAAGAGATATTAAAACTATACAGACAGATAATCATACAGATGTTTCTCATCTTTTCCATGTTGATGTATGATGTCTGGCATGATGGAATTTTCCGTATGCTTGTAGGTTCCCAAAGGTTTTCCCTACTTCAGCGTTGACTTTGGCCTTCAGGGGGGATATGCTCACGTAATTGAAGACGAACAAAAATTTACCACTTATTTTGGAAAGGTAAGTACAGGTACATATAGGTGTTGTATTAGATTATACAGTCATCAATAAATCCATGCACAAAATGTACACGTACCCACACAGGCTCCAAATAAACATGTCATTAATATGGGAGGTAATTCAGTGGAGGCCAATTGATTCAAAGAATGTAACCCAGTTTCACATATTTAAATATCATAGTCTGATAGGTCTATTATCGATACCGTTAGCTATAGACAAATTATTGTATAGTACATTTCTCTCTCGTTACCACACTGTTGTTGCAGAACTAGTTCGCATTGTATAAGCTTTATTAGCCACTTACATGACTTATTTGGGTACATGCCTATCTTAGGAATGCTTACGTTGTTGTGCTGGATGTGAATTGTCATCTAAATCAGCATTATGTCATGGTTTTTTGCTCAGTAATTACAAGGTAACCAAGTTTCTCAGTGCAAAGAAGGTACATATTCTGAAGGTTTTCTTCACCGAGTGTGAAGCGAACGTCATGCTCTGATGACGTTCACAGTTCAAGTATGTTTTGCAAATTGCTCTGTTTTCTAACATACTACAACTCCCGCTTATTATTTCGCCTTAGTTTTCAGAATATCTTCCATTGGTATCCATTTCCAAATGCCTTCTCATGTTATCCTTCCCTTTGTCGTCTGCTTCTCACTGCTGCAGGCGAGGGAAGTGCCCGGATGTGCGAGGTCTCAAATAGGCGGGAAGAAATATATGTCACTTTCACAATGTGGTTGTTCACATCTGTTTTCTTGTTGACAGGAGGTGATAGGAGGGATGCTAGACGCTGAACCCAGGCTGTGGAGGAAACCCTGGCGGGAAAACTTTGAGGACCAGAGGAAAAAAGTGCTACAGTTTGCCGAGTGGTGGAAGCCGTATGATTGGACTCAAAAATTAGATACATAGCAAGAATGCTTCCTGGAAATGTTGATCAGTATGATTTCTTGAGCATGGACATTTTGTGTTAATAGCCCTGTTGACAGAACTGCACAAGATACATTTATGCTTGTGTGGTACCTGTGCTGATGAATTTGACACTTACTACGCGATACGTGCATTATGTGAAAATACACTGTGAAATAAAATGTAACTTAATTTTTGAATGTGATATGTTTTTCTTATTTTGGGAAATCAGTTTATTGTTATACTGTAAACTCACGCAGCTGTTTGCATAGGCAGATATCTCCCTAGTCTTTAAGATTTCATTGACGTCCAACAAGAAGTGAACAAAGTTTTTTCCACTAACATAAAGATGGTCAGGTTTATATGAACAGGCAACTAATAAGATCCTAGAGGAAACCAGTGCACACTGCCTGAAATCTTATAGTTTTCCAGGGTTAGTTGTCCTTCAGGATTTATTTGATTGTTGCGCAGTGCCATACTCGAGGATTTTTCATTTAAAAACGATGGCATTCAGTTTTATAGAGGTTGAAACCAGCCATGAAGTTTAACCACAGTCATTTGCCAGGTTGTTGAAAAAAAGATTTCACAGGTGACACACATATATGCATACCATTGTACTGGTGCAAGTCAACTATAATCTTCAGCTGACCTTAGATTACGCAAACGGCCATGATAGGAATGCCCTCCACCACAACCCCATTGGATTGTTAGGCTGAAATCGTCAGGATCAAGCTAATGCCAGAATTTTGTCTTTTTGATTGACGCAACATGAAGTAAGAAGGTGTATTTTAAATGCAGGCACTATTGTGAAGAGTTACTGAAAAGTCAGCAGTTATGAAGACCCAAAGGTGAAACCTTTTGTACAGCGTAGGGTACTGTAGAACTAAAGGAATCTCAGATGACAGAATAAAAATAGCTGAGCGTCACTTTCTTGGGATAAAAATGTTTGTACCTGACCAATCAAATGCAGTGTCGTGCAATTGAATTTTCCAGTTGAGGAGCTAATATGGGGAAACAAATTGGCCTATAATGTCAGGATCGCCAATTGCAGTATTTCGGATGTACGTTTCTCCTACTCAAGGGAAGTCACTCTGTTCATCAGAATGTACCCAAGAAAACACGGTGTCTTAATCGCTGGGATAAGCATCTTGAGAAAAAAACTTGATCCGGGCTTCAGCTGGCAAACACCCCTCTCATCTCTGAGCGCCAGAGTTTGGTTGTGTTGCCGGGAGACGGGCAGGGGAGGACCTCAGCTCTCCAGCGGGGAGAAGACGTCTAGTGGGGAGGCCAGCTGATAACGGAGCTATGAACAAGACAGTGCTGACATGGAATCGCGGTGACGTACTGTGTGAACAAATGGGTCGTAATCATCCCCGCAGATCTTTGCGATGAAGTATTTTGAATAGTTTTCGCACAATTTTCGCACTGTAAATAAAGATCGAGGAAAACAGTGATTCAGTAATTTTCGTCGCCTTTCATGGCATGTAGTTATACGTATTAAGAAAAACATGTAAGAGAAAAATACCCCAGTGTGAATGTCGTCAAGCAGCTATCATATAAATAAATATAGAGAAAAATAGGCGTGTTTACTATCAGCTTGAGCTTTCAAGATAAAATACGTTTCTGCCATCCTTGGTCGTTTGTTCATCCAGTGAACGTACGTCTATATCCACATAACAAGTCGGCAAGAAAATTGTATACATTTAATTATTTATTTATTTATTTATTTATTTATTTATTTGATTGGTGTTTTACTCAAGAATATTTCACTTATACCACGGCAGCCAGCATTATGATGGAAGGAACAGGGTAGAGTCCAGGAAAACCCACGACTATCTGCGGATTGCTTGCAGACCTTCCCACGTACGACCGGAGAAAAAATTCTATACATTAACTCATACACCTTTATAACACTTGGTGCATGTGTACCTCCATTCATGTAGAAAGGTAGTGCATGTCATGCCGAAAGAATTTTGATAGGTAATGGAGGTCTAGTGATTAGCTTGCTAGTGCAGCACAATGATCCAGGAGACTCTCACCAATGAGATCGCTATGGGTTCAAGTCCAGCTCTGGCTGGCTTCTCCGATCGTACGTGGGAAGATCTGTCAGCATCTGTCGTGGGTTTCCCCCGAGCTCTACACGGTTTCCTCCCACCATAATGCTGGGCGCCGTCGTGAAATGTTCTTGAATACGGCGTAAAACACCAATCAAATAAATAAATAAAGTTAACTCTTTTCGGGCCTTTGTGATAAATACATTCTTACGATGTATAGTCTATTCTCCTGATTGTGATTTTGTCTCTATGTCATGCAGTATTTCATGGAATTAACTCCAACAATATTTCCACTTTCTTCTTGTAGTAATGTTATCATCGGTTAAAGAGTGTATGTAGATAACAAAAGATCAGCAAATATATATCTTTAATTGACGCTGATCGACGTAACACGAAATAAGAAGGTGTATTGTTTGCACCTGGCGTTTAGACAGCGATCACCGTTAGCCCGGTGTCGGCATAAGGGCGCAATCCCGGCCTCCTGGACAACATTGTAACGTCGTTTAATTTAACAGATTTTCCAGTGTCACCTTTTTGACACAAACCCAGGCGAACCTTCTGCCCTGTGCTAAAATGCGGAAAACGGATCGGCCTGAAGAAATTAATTCGCCATGAATTGCTCTGACTCAGTGCTGTTATCTTATCAATGAAAGACACCAATCTGCCTCGTCACAGCATGTTTTAACACCAACCAGCCTGTATAGAGATTCATGTTAGGCCAGTGGCACTTTTTTAAGACGCTGTAGTATAAGTACTATAGGTAGCAAAGTATGTATAAACCCTAAGTGACACCATAAATTGCGACCACAAAGGCCTTCACGCAGGAATGAAGTCATGTACTTCACACCACCTTCGTTCATCCCATGCTAAAAAAAATTAGCAGAGATAGCGTAATTGGATTGATACAATCAGTTTTGTTCTTTTTTCAACACAACGATAGGTTCTGTTCCTATTACCTGGCTCACCATAAAGTCCATGTATATCATGCACAGACAGAAGTATGGCTTTGTGACTTCATGCTCACCACTATGTCAAACAAAGAACAGTAATACGGGGATGCCTGATTGTTCTGGCTACATGCTCACCGCTATGTACATCACAGAAGAGAAATACGAGGATGGCTACATGCTCACCACTATGTCAAATAAAGAACAGTAATACGGGGATGGGTGTTTGTTCTGGCTACATGCTCACCGCTATGTCAAACAAAGAACAGTAATACGGGGATGCCTGCTTGTTCTGGCTACATGCTCACCGCTATGTACATCACAGAAGAGAAATACGAGGATGGCTACATGCTCACCACTATGTCAAATAAAGAACAGTAATACGGGGATGGGTGTTTGTTCTGGCTATCTGCTCACCAATGTGTACATCACGAATCAGAAATACGGGGATGGGTGCTTGTTCTGGCTACAATCTCATCACTAAGTACATCACTGATCAGAAATACTGGGATGGGTGTTTGTTCTGGCTACATGCTCACCACTATCACCTCAGACTCAAAATGGGTTCTTGCTCTGGCTACAAGCTCAGCACAGTATTCAACGCAGCTAGCAATATGGTAATAGGTCGTTAATATTTGTTTACGAAATTATCTAATTGTTATACACAGTCATTCTTCGGACTTACACTTCTACACTTCAGAGATGACGGCCATTTCTTTTGGTGGAGGAAACCGGTCTCCCTGCCCTGTGCCTCGTGAAGAAGTTAAAGTGTGACATTCATGCCGTAAAATAATACTTGAAACATTCGCGTTCTGGTTAACGATTGAATTTTCTACAGGACTATGCGTTAAAAGAAGCTGGGACAACAATAAAAGTTATTTCAGAAGAGGGGTCCATATTTTTTTATAGGCATTTTTATGACACGCTTGGTAACTCTATAAGTCACCTTTTAATCTGGAATTCTTACGAGGCCATGTGGAAGGCTATTTTAGAGAAACCGGAAACACGATGTCGCGTCATTCTACCCTAGGCTCTTCAGTATTAGAGGCGAGATACTCCTTTGTCATACCGTCCCCCTTATTATTACAATCGAAGGCCACGCCTTGTTGCTTCCTGGTTCAGACCTTAGGGAATAACCCCCGACATATACTACTACCACTTTCTCGTTGAAAATGGTTTTAAAGTATACCAGAATTGTCTCTTAGTGAGAAGGAAATAGCTTATTTAACATTACTTATCATGGTAAAATGGTGAACGAGGAATGGGGGTCTTTATATATATATCAATACATTTGGTCTTGTGTTGTCTTTTCTTTTAATTTTTTAAGTTTGATACGCGAACAATATTGTGCTGATAACACCATGATATTGTCATTTCCCATACATGAAAGCTGCTCTGTTTCGAATAAAAAGATATTGTATCATGACCCTTGTGAAATTGTAAGACGAAATGATCAATAATCGTTGGTACAAAACATGCCGCAATTTTGCATGAATCGGGTGAATATACAGTTATTTTTAATAAATCGGCAAATAAGTACAATTTTATCAGATCTTTCGACTTTCGTTGAAAGTCATGCGTTAGACGTGTATATGTCGAACAGTGTTGTCTAATTCTAGAAGGTATTTACATACAAATTTATGTCAATGAAATACAGCGGATAGTATTTGGCGAACATGAAACTCAGCATCTTCACATCTTAGTAGTATAAGCGACGGAATGTTTCTAAATCGAGGATCCAATGACCAGCCTTAATTAAACCACCAAGCGTGAATATCCCTTTTCCCAAGAACTGCCTGATACCCTGGCATACCATAATAAACCCCTTTGCTTTCAGAAATCCAACATTAACAGTTTATACTATAAAGACGTCTACGAAAGTCCACAGACCATACTGGGCATGGAGCTTCCGTGTACGTGGTACGAAGTACATTTATGGGTCTATCTATATTTAAACAGGAAGCAAATTTAATGCATCCATACTTTAAGTAAGTGTTTGCTTCTGTCGAAACCGCGCCACAGAAAATCTGCCACCAACACCTAGAGAATAACTTCTGCGTATCCTCTTTAGCTCGTGATTACCGTTTTTGCATTGTCTTCCGCGGTGTTTTGTTAGTTTTCCTGGAAACGTTCTAGGTGTCCGACAACAGCAAAGCTTCAAAAAAATGTCTTGTGTGCCGTGCCTAAAGCTAAGCGTCGACATAGATGTCTAAAACCACCATGTAGTGCATCAAGCATATATACTACAATTCATTCCCAATAATTCTGGAAGCTTTGGAGTTATGTCAGCCACTAATCCTGTACAATTTCATGTTAAATGCACTTTGGCCTCAGTGCTTTTACCTTTTACGACACACCAATCACAAAACTGAACTTGAGTCCTATGAATTTCAAATTGTCCCATAGATTCACAAAGATTGTCGTTCGAAAAGTTACAAAGCATGCTGTTCTGTCTTCAAGGATGACATTTCAAGTTCAATCTCCAAACAAGATGGCGGAACTGTGACTCGTCTAAGTGGAGTTAAAGGGTGAAGAATCTGGATTTGGCGAAAGGCCGCTCGGCGCTGGCGAAAGTCCGCTACTGGTCGGAGAGAGGCCATTTTCTTTTGAAGAGTCACTTCCGTTAACCAGTTCGCTATTTCCGGAACGACAAGACCTGGAGCTGTTAGAGTTTGCACAGTCATTAATTTCACTTTTTACGCACACCTTGAGCTTTGTGCTATCGATGCGGTCAGCATCTGTGGTAGAGGTCTCTGTGTTTGGAACCGACCCGTTTGCCGCCAGAGGGCGTGGCCGACACTTCGCTTCGTCTTTCTTCCATTTCATTCGTCGATTTTGAAACCAAATTTTAATATGCCTCTCTGTCAGATTCAACATGGCAGCCAGTTCGATTCGCCTCGGTCTGGAGATGTACTTGTTAAAATGGAATTCCTTTTCCAACTCTAGCAGCTGACCCCGAGTGTAGGCAGTTCGTGTTCGCTTGTTTTCGTCTTCCGGAGAAAAGTGTGCACCTAAAACAAAAGCAAAACAAGCATGAAGCTCATTATTTATTTATATCTTTGCTTGCTGCTGAACGACATGCAGGAACTTTTCATTTTCACGATGGCACTACGTTAACTTCCAGTGGAAAAAACTGGAGTGCGTGACCGTTCGCAAATCACTGACGACTTTTTCCACATGTGATGCACAGATTTTGGTGGAGGATACGATGTTTTCAAAGAACTTTAGACGGAACAAATGGCTACGCGAGAATCAACGAAGGCTTACGGTCACAAGGGCGCCATAAACATTAACAGTGGTTAAATCTACAAATCCAATGTGAGAGGCCGGGTTTGAATCAACACCTTGTGTGTCCCAGCGAAGGAAAGACAAGCGCCTTAGCTATATGGCAACTTTTTGTTGCTTCCTTTTCTTTCATTTATTTTTTTCTCTTTCCCAGTTTCCGTCATTCATAACCTAGATAACCGTCGTCATTGTGTAGTAAGCCTTGCCCTGGATGTAAATTTCATTCATTCATTTCCTCGTCTATATTTATATTCTTGACTATGCAGTCAAGTTGCAATTAAACAGATGAATAAACATATGGACTTTATGACTTTATATAGTTTTATCTGAGGTCAGTCTTGTTTCTCTCCGTACAGTGTCGCCGTATATGTCAGCAGGGAACTACACAGGCAGAGTAAAATAAAACCGCTTAACATCTTAGATAAAACCACCAACTTCAGTACATTCTGTTACGAGTGTTATTTGTTTTTATTTGTATTCATGTTTGTCTTATAAAATGCATTTCTTCCGTTATTAATTTCGCTAAGGTAACAGCCCAAATATTGTGGACAGCCGGATAATCTTTAAGCATAAATGATGTGCTTAGCAATGTTTTAATGCCCCTTTTTCTGTGGTAATATTTATTTGACACCAAACTTGACATTTGAACCGGTGTCCGTGCAATATACTCCATGCCCGTATGGGATTTTTGGCATAATTCAAAGGCGCATGAGGATATGGAGCAACAACATTCAACACTCCAAAATTTCCAAGTATAACTGTTTGAATACACTATCCATCCACGTGTTACAGATTGTGCCCACAATGGCAATTAGCAAATTCATTATTTCAGTTTTTAATATCGACTTTTTAATATCGTATTTGAGATTGTGTACCCTTGTATTAATACGCTTGTATTATAGCTAACTTCGGGGACTCCTTGACAAAGTGGTTTAGCGTGCTAGCGAAGCGTAATGAACCAGGTGCCTCTCACCAATACGATCGCTGTGAGTTCAAGCCCAGCTCACGCTGTCTGCCTCGGTCTTATGTGAGAACATAACAACAGCAACCTGCGGATGGTCGTGGGTTTCCCCTGACCTCGGCCCGGTTTCTTCATATGCACCATAGTGCCGGCCGCCGTCGTATAAGTGAAATATTCTTGAGTACAGCGTAAAACGCCAATCAACTTTACTTCAAAATACACGTAAACCCCTTTTTTTAAGAAAGACTGATTTGTAAGACAACTGGTAATTTCACATTCCTTAGAGTATACACTACACGTAAGGCCTTTTCGTTCACCGTTTACCACAATCGAATCCTGATTAGAAGCCGAGGCCTGTTATGCTGGAAACTTTGGGGTGAAAATATAACTAGATGTGTAATGCTGTTCTTTCGTGGCTAGATTTCAGCAGAGATTAGATAGTAACAATGTACACAGCACATGTACCACGTACATTTTAGGGCCATCCAGTAGGAAAATAAATTCCCTTTAAAAAGCAAACATGGTTTTATGATGAATATTATCATTAATACAATATAAAAGCAATGGGCCCCTACTTCGCCAGAACAAAGGACATAATTTACAGCACGATATATTATGGCGGTTAAAGCATATATTCTCCTTACGTTCATAGGCATGTGTCATTGAAGCCAAACTTATCCTACTTTAGAAAGACAAACAGCAACACATTGGGATATGGTTGTGCTAACTGTAAATTAAATTTCGGTTGCAGATTGTCTCCATTTCATCCATTTTATATACCACCAGACCTATTCTAGGTTTGTAGGCGATTCACACCCTAATAAATCAGCGATTCCACTGTTGATTATCATTATAATGGCTTAGGCAAGAGAAGACGAACATTCACAGCTCGACTGTTTGCAACATTCCCGGCCATCCTTTAACGATATCACTACCACATTAAATATATTTGAATATCAAATGATTCATTATCTCTTTGTGACCACATACTAAAGTTTTCCTAGCAATTTACTGTTCAACAATTTTGCTAACATAATAGGCGAACAGCAAATCTCCTCTGTCTGACACCCATGGGTGATAAAGAATATATCCATCAATTTCGTTTTAATTTGACAACATCAGTCTGTATGCTCAATTAGATTTTTACAAGTTTGCTTCAATAAGGATAACACTGCTGAATTATCGTCAGACAATGTTTTCAAGTCACATATTAAGGGAAAGCACGTTACACAGTTGGGCAGTTTAAACACAGCCAGTTTATAAAATATGTAAAAAGAGGTGGCCTAAATCGGTCACCTTGTCTGACACCAGGGGCGATAGAGATACTGTCTAGCAATTCGCTTCAGAAAATTTTCATTTCCCTGCAAGGGATAATTACCAGATTATTGTAACAGGGTTGGTTGGCAAGTTGAATCAGTATAGGTTTTAAGAAGCCGAAGGTAACATATCAAAAAACTATGTAATAAACTACGTAAATCAAAGAGTAAATTTACATTGGAAATGCACGTTTACCTTTCTTTCGCTATTATCATACCAGTCATTTACTTTTGCACAACTTAAATCTTGTAAAAATTACAATGCATATCAAAATAAGGAGATTCGAGACCAGTTTGCCTTGTTCTTAGCATTTGTGATCTATCTGTCTAAGCAAGTTTGTTTCCCGTCATATGCATGGTTTAATTGTTGAAGCCATTAGGGAGCAAGTAACTCCGTCATGAACAATTACGGTAACAGTAATGTACTGATTGGTTGAATCCAGTGATCTACAGATTGGTTACTTTGTTTAAAAAATGTAAAATGTTGCACTTTTTTTTAAGATAAAATCTTTTTTCTGATTCTTCACCTATTTTTATGGGAATAAAGAAAAGCTGTGCTCGACGTTTATCTATTCTTGCAGTTAGCAGAGTATAATCGTACAACACAAAGATCTTTCATTACACGGAGATGCTTTGTATGTCAAAAGAGATCTGGTAGCCTTACCAAAAACAATTAAATTTGATGAACGGTTTCTTACACCGGTCTTGATAAACCAAAGTTTCCGAAAGTGAGTTGTAAATATAAAAATAGAACCCGGTCGTGTAGTTGCTGTTTGATATTGCTTTTGTGAACAATGAAGTGTTCCAAAAAAATAACCTGCCGTTCCACCATGTGTTTTCCTGTCAAAATGCCAAAAGGCCGGCAAGAGCGAAAGCAATTAAATTTACAAGTGCAAATTTTTTTGCTTGACTATACATCCAAAAAAGAGGAATGAATTTCGTTCACCTCATCAGCAGGGACGGCTTGGCGGTATGTGCGGCACGCTCCCGGCTCCCCCAGGCTCTGCCCGCGCCGAGTATGCCAGGATACCAACGAGGAGAGTTTGCCCGAGGAGCGGTTCGTTCATGACCGATAGGCCGGCCAAATGATAGAATTTATGCGACACTTAGATGATCTTTTAATAATTGGCCCCTAAAACCTCGTCCTGCTGAATGCTGGCCGACGTTATTCCGTCTGGCCACTCGATCTTACAGCATGCAATATTGTTAGCTGTTTCAACGCTTTCCCACAAAGCGCCCGAATTAATCACCGCGCAGTGTCACAGGGACGATCAACGACTCGGAAATCGATCATGTCCCGCCTGATCATCCATCGCCCTGGCCCGCGCCCGGCCGACCAGCACGCCTTTCTCCTCTCCGATCACGGACGCCGAGTTATGAGACGTGTCGTCAGGGCCGCGATGAGAGGCGTGTGTTCAAACCCTCTCCTAACGCCATGCTAAGCGAAGAAACATCATGTTAACACTTCTGAACGGCCAGACGACCCCAGGTAACGCACGATGGTTACAAACACGGAAACATGGTTTTTCTGTTGTACTAATCAGCTATAATCGTCAGATTCCCTTTCGACCTCGTCACTGGTCTGGTTACGCCACGTGTGTTAAAAGCTGTCGCTCTTTTCTGCCGGACGACTGATTGCTCCTAAAACTGATGTTGGACTGCTCATTAGTACAACATAAGTGTTAAATTGTTTTCAATCATGTGCATGTAATTTAAGGGGGGGGGGGGCAGGTTCAAAGGGAAATAAATACATAAAAACGATATAATATTTACATTGGATTGTCAGGGAACACATGTACGAGGGGCAACGATAAGTGAATAATTGCTTTTTTCGCCCATTCAGAAAAACTGCAATGAAAGCGCAACTGAAATACATATTTTGGACAAACAAAATTTTATAAACGAGCTTGGTACACGATATGGGTACTGATTAAGTTTCAGTGCATAGAGAATTCCTTACGGTTACAAGTTTCCCCTAAACATAGGAAATTAGTGACTACTTCTTTTTGCATGATTCCGTCCATTATTCTTACTTCGTGTACTTTCTCCGTTATTTTGTGCTTTGTGTTAGATGTTATTTACAAACTTGATCATGTGGATATTAGCATCAAACGTTCTTTATGGCTGACGATTGGTAGACTAAGCTTAGAGTGAAGCTTAGATTTGGAAACTTTTTTAAACCATCCATTTGTAACTGTAAATGAATACGTAGTACATAATATATATTGAGTTACACTAAATTAATTTCAATTTTAAAAGTTTTAAAATTTCATTTTAGAGCGTTGGCGTTATAATCTGGAGGCTCAGATTTAATATCAAGACATGTCAACCCTCAAAACAGTTTAAACATGTCATGGAATATAAAAGTCATGAACCGGCCAACTTAGTCAGTACAGCCCTCCTTTGACTTAGCCGTATTTCTCATCATGCCTTTTGTCTTTAGAATTCACATTCACTCCAGAAGCCATGGTTCTAATATGACCAAACTCATGCTGAGAGATGTGTTTAACTTCCAGCAAACAAGCAAATCCAACGTGTAAGGTATGGAGTGATGATGACACTGTAGTCTGTTACAAACGTGAACGAAATAAATTGTTATAACATGCTAATATATAGGAAGGTGAACAGTGTATAAATCAGCATTGGATAACATAAGGACTGTGAATTAATCATGGATAAAGAGGACAAGACGACTAGATAAGCCAATGTAAAGTAGTAAAAATAACATCAGATTAAATGTCATGTATTAATATAAACTATTTTCCTATTTAAAACGTAGAAGCATGTAAGCTACATGTTGCAAAAATCTAAATTCCTATCATGATGGAAGTAAAGATGTGCTATGGACAATTAGCAGTAGTTAAGGATAAAACTGAGCGACAATATTTAGTCTTCCGAAGTGTTTATCTTGACAATTAATAAAGTATCCAGTGGTTTAATATAAAGTTTGTTATCTTGGGCATATTATGTCACAAGCGAAGCTATACTGCAAAGGTTTATTTGACATATTAAAATGCACAAGTTTGTCAACAATTGATTTGTGAAAGAAAGGAAAGCAAGGCGTGAGTAAGAATTCACACTAATTAAAATATTTAATGAACCCTGTGAAGACCATGCAATGCCTACGGATGCATTGACTGAATTTTTTTCCCTAAAAGAAGACTTAGGCATTAACAGATTCGTGTTGAGGACATTTAAAATCAACAATAGAAAGACCATTCACACTTAAGAAATTTTAGACCTAAAAGGTTTGCAATTACGTAGATTACGTAAAACGGTGAATATGTCAGTCTTTCGGTAAAAGGTGCATGAAGTAGATCGGGTAAATGTCCGGATGATGACCCACACTGGCATGACCCACGCAATAAGGGGATGATAATTATTAATATTATAGATTATTAGTACAGAGTCGTAATTCAGCAAAGTTCATTATCTCTGTCAGAATTTAACCACAGTCGTTCATACACGTGCTGTGCATATTGATAGCGATGCTACTGAATACGATGCTTATACCCCGCAAAACATACACTCCACTAACTAGCATGACAGTATGAACACTCCTGACCTTTCCGCACTGGAAAGCTTTCTTATTGGCTGAAACCATGGGGTAGACCGTTCAGCAACGTCTGAATTTCATTAAACGTCTTCACCTTTTCTAAGTTTAGCTATTTATTTATTTTTACTTATTTATCTATTTGATTGGTGGTTTACCAAAGAATATGTCACTTCTAGTAGTGTGGAAGGTGGGAGGATACCGGGCAGAATGCCGAGGAAACCCACGACAATATGCAGGGAGCTGGCAGACTATCCTCCATATACAATAGGAGAGAAAGCCAGCATGAGCTTTACTTGAAGTCACAGCTATTGCATTGGTGAGAGCCTGCGCTGCCTCGGCAACGGAGGCTGTTATTTAATCTTGTATATGGCCTTGTTATAATCTCGTCCAGGACACACAGAATTCCCATCCAGGGCCCTTGTCAAAATTTAATACTTTATCGTAATGATTTGTTCCTCTTAAATAAGTTAAAACTTGTGCCAGATTTGTCTGAACATAGAATTCTTGTTACTTCTTCCAACTCTTAGGCGTGAAGGATAAGTTTCATATTTTGTATTCAATTTAGCCTTACCTGTTACGGAGAGTCTGTTAGTTTGATGTTAAATAATATTAATATAAGTGCACGTGAACATCTGCAATCCCAGCAAACGTGAGATTCAACAAAGAAGTGTTCCGATGATGCCAAAATTTAAACCTTAGATAAACTGTTAATTTTCTAATTTTATGCGTGGGGAATCGATCCCTGTGGGCGAGTTGAAGAACAGATCACAAACGTTGCCACCGAACTTCCTAAAAGGGAAGCTCCAAAAGGAGCTTCACTCGTGGCTAAGTCGTAAAGTGCCACATGGATTTACATAACCAGGCATTTCATGGTAAATCCAGAAATCAACTCCAGGGTCCTGTAATCTTAATAAATTCTATATATGTATCATTTCCTTGTGCTTCTTCCGCATCACTGAAAACTAGATGCTTGTTTCTGTTATGCAATAATTTATCGGTTGCACAAGTTTGCACGATTTCGTTGTAGAAAATCAATTTTGACGCCATTATTTGATGAAATGAAAATATTTGACATTATTTGATGAAAATAGCGGATTCATATATTAATATAAAATCACATTATAAGGACGCCAAACAGGGTCTTGCTGCGGTGAAAGATGTACAGTCCTGACACTAACAAAGTTAAATATATGGAGACGATCGGCAAATCGGGTCTGATGGATCTCGAGCAAAGAACATCATCTTATCTGATTATGCACTGTGATTTGTATACTTCTCCTACTGTTTTGTATAAACTGATGAAGCAAGAACAAAGAATGAGAAAAATCCCTGTCATGTGATCATGTCACTGTGTTCGGATAACTTGACTAAACATTGTAAACGTCCCACTCAAGATGACTTCACTTATATGATGGCGGTCGCGTTTTTAGGTGTAGGAATCACAGATAAAGTTGGAAAATTCCCATTTCCAAACAACATACAAAATCAATTCACATAAGAATAAGTAAGAAATAATATATACACACATAGAGTAAATAACGCTGGGAGTATGTACGAGAGAAGCAGTCATATATATCAGCTTTTAATGATGAGGAAAGACTTTCGACTTTCTTTGCATAGAAATGAATTAAAATTCAAACTCCCTGAAAAATATCTACGTCAAATACAAATACAGGTATCTCAGTCACGCTTAGATTGCTCGTAAATGTTGATGTAATTATCATGAATGCTTATACTGACCCGGGTTCCGGTATGATGGAAATCTGATATAGATGGCCAGAGATCCCGAACGCACTGTCCAAATTTGCAGTCAAGAAGATGTAACTATGTGCGATTGATGATCTAAGGAACAGAAGTTCGCTGTCGCCATATTTTACCGTTATGTCATAGCGCTTAAAGAGTTAATATTAGCAACAAAACATGTTGAACTTAACAAAATCACTGGCAGCATCTCATGTGATCCGGTCGAAGTATTCCAATGACAATATAAGAAAAAGGGAGACGCAATCTGAGAATAGTGACTGAATGTTTTCTGGTCAGGAATTCTTATACCGGTCTTTGTCCATCATTAGTCGGAATTAGATACAGCTATGTGGTACTTAGCCCGACATCATGAACTCTACGGCCTATTTGCCAACAAGAAGGTGTTTTACGAGTATGTCACTGTGAGCGATTGATCATCTAAGGAACGGAGGACAACAAACTTTACAAGGTCGCTGACGCTATGCTTTACTGTTACTGTGTTTAGAGCATTATGGCCAAAAGATATTAAATTTACTAAATCCACTTGCAGCATCTTACGTGATCCTGTCGGGGTGTTTCAAAGTTCACTTAGGAAGAAAAGATAACAAATTTGAAAATGATCACTGCGAAGCAATGTTTTTCGGTCATGTCCCACTTTTCGAATGACCATGTACAGGTAAAGACAAAAGAGAACAAACAAGATCACTGACAACATGATATTTGATCTAGTCGCTGTGTTTAACCAGATTACGAGATCCGGATACAAAAAAAGATACTCGAGAAAACCCAGCATTTGTTCAAGGGCACTCGAGTACAATTATTCAAGCAGCAGTATCCCGGCACTCAGCACTTAAGCTGGTTAGACACGTGTGCGAACACAATACCTAGTGCCATCGAGATTGTGTCGTTTTGGTTATACCTAACCACGGTCTGTATTGACTGCATTCCTGTCTCTCGGTTGTCATGCCATGACTGACCAGGCCGTTGCAGGAATTATTATCTGCCGACAGTTCAATAACAACTGGTCCATGCCGACAACAGCCTTGAGCCGTTCCCACAAACTCAGGAAATTATCTAGACTTATCTGAAGTTTAGCAGTTTGCTCCGTGGCACTGAAATCGACAGTTGCCTCTGCTTGAAACACGAGGGAAGAGTTAGGGAATACATTTGTATATTTTTCCTGAAGAAAATATAAGGTTTTATTTTCAATTCTTGGAGGGTTAAATGAGTTTCTATATTTGGTTATGAAATGCATTTGTATCTAATTAATCTCACAGCTTATTTGCTTCGTGTATAACAAGTGTCTACATAATATGTTAGTTAAGCTAAATACAAAACATACAGTTTTCTTGGCAGGATAATACTAAAAACAAGAAATGTTTTATTAAATGGCTTTACTCCTGTTATTTTTTGTTAAATTTTACCACAACGATAGGATTTTGAGAAGTTCTAGCCAGAGAGGTCTAATAAATTGCTATTAAAATCACTTCAGTAATTTTAATTAATTTTTCTCGGATGGTGGCGTTCAGGGGATGTAGGTTGCTAGTATTTAAATATTTTTCGTGAACAGTTGGTATAAAACCCTAACTAAGGTAAAATGACAAGAGGCCGAACTTGACTGGTAACATGTGACCATTTGACAACCATCACGCTGTCGTCGCTGCTCTGGTTTTACTCTCTGTGCTATAGATTTTACATCGTATACCTGCATATACAAGGATTCTGCTCGTGAAGTCTCCGAGGCCTGGCCTGTATGTATTGTGTTCATGTTACGGTTTGTAAAATGTGACGACAAAACAGTATACTGAGGAACTATATACATATATCTCAGTGACGTCTATTAAGTTGCACCAATGTGGTCGCTGTGAGTTCAAGGCCAGCTCTTGCTGGCTTCCTCGCCGGCCCTACATGGGAAGGTCTGCCAGCAACCTGCGGATCCCCCGTGGGTTTCCCCCGGGCTCTACTCGGTTTCCTCCCACCATAATTCTGGCAGCTGTCGTATAAGTGAAATATTCTTGAGTACGGCGTAAAACACCAATCAAATAAATAAACAAATAAATCTATCAAGTTGCTATTTAAATCAGTGCAGGTTATTAAATAATTTTGGTTGACTTGTGGTGCCAGTGGGGTGTAAATTACTATACTGTTTAAAATTTTAGGTGAGCAGTCGCAATGAAGTCTAACTCTGGTAAAATGAAATGAGGTCACATTCATCGGTTATGTGTGACCATTTACCATTAGGCCATTTTCGTCCTTGCTCTGGTTTTGCTATCCAGATTCAAGGTCATTTCTTTCTAATTAGGCAATTCCTAATGACTTCACATTCACATTTACAATATTTGAAAGGTAAGGGGTAGTAGAGTCGCGGTGGGAGGACTCTGGCTCAATTGCATGTAGCATTGCTCTCAGCAGAACAGATAGGCCCCAGAACAGATGAGGCTCAAAGATTAGGATTTCTCAAACTCGGCTGCAGACTTTATATTCAGGGTTGTCAGGTACCTGGAGATAAGCTCTGCTATAAACTCCAGTCTCTCCACCATTAATCCGGACCACAGCCATGAATGAAACATTCTTGAGTAATGGGTTTCACACCAATCAATATAGATCGATGACTGAATTTTATGACAGGTTTTAAAACCATTTTCCCCACTTTCTCACAATGTTTCGAGACTTACTTTATAAAGATTATTTTGAAAAAAAAATCGAATGAAGTCTTCCTGTACGGTGCCATAACTTGGGTAAAGTGTGGTCAAGAACGACAACTGGGGAATTTAGCTAAAATTTGAACACGTACTAGTATATTTGAACCCATTGCTCGTATTTGGGCACACAGCATAGCATTTGAGCACATAACCTATCATTACGACAGATTACAAAGCACTTCATTTCAACATATTCTCAAATACAGTGTACTGGAGCACAATGAATATTATTTTCAAGCAGCTATTAGCTAAGATGTTATACTACAGATATTTTTGGCTGGCAAGCTGTATATATAAATATTACTTTTCTAAATATGGTAGAGTCCGTCCTGACACGTATTCCACTGCACTACAGCTGGGTGTGTAACGTCACTCTAATATTTATCACTCCTCCACATTAATATTCCTCTTAATTATTTCCATAGTTACTCAAGGATTCGAGAGGTATTTTTCCTTCAAGAACTTGGAGGGCTAACTCAGGGTTACTCGTTAGGGAAAAATCATTTAATTCCAAAGTTGTGACATTTTTTTCAGACAGTGTCAAAGCTGGCAGAGAGGAATCTTTGCTAAATCTTCCATTCCACTTGAAGGAAATAACTGGGTTTCGCTTAATTGCTAATCAAACACATTATTTAAGCATCAGGAAATTCTGTGCTGACTGGAAGATGTCTTATGGGAGGGTTGCAAAGGGGAAAAACTGATCTATGTTGATCTGTTCATGAGATGCCCGACTGGAACTCAAGCCGCCTTCGGCACTTCGGCAATTTGAAGAGGATGGTTCCGTGATCTAGAAACGGCCAAAAGAAAACTGCTTAACTTTCACAGTCACTTTTCAAAGGCCGTCCGGAATAAGTCGCGGAAAGCTCCGTGTCCACTTTGGAGGGATGGTTTATGTGACTCCACGTGCACTGTTTACCTTGATCACACGGGTTCATCTGTGCTGTTGTATTTGCCTTCAAAATGGCTGGTCATCAGAGTCGACCCTTCGGGCACTTTAGTTTGGATATTAAACCAAAGAGACGTGCGGAAGAAGCTAGCCGATCGGGGGATTCGACAGGGGAGGAGGTTTGCTGTAGATCAAGCTATCATCCTCCTCCATTTCACTTGTAATTACACCGTAATGATAATTGCTGTCGCTAAAGTCGACAATTTGACACGCGGAATATTGTTCGCGGGTGGCCTCGGCCGCTCACCAAGAGAGCGATTTAATATGTGGCCCGGGGCTTGCTTAGAAACGTTCGAATCAAAGACGCCAGCGAAGAAGCGACCGATTTCCATCTCGTGCCAAGCCCATTGTTTTCGGTGTCAACACTCGAGAACCGAACGTGTGATATGAAGCAAGAAAATTCCACACGACAGAAATGTCCCGAAATTTGCCTTCCCGAACCCGTATCCAGCGCGGAACAATTAAGCGTAATCCGTCATAGAACCGGGTGAAGATGGACGTTTCCCACTCACTTTTTATTCTCTGCTACCTCACAAAGTTGACAGAGTATTGGGGTTGTGTGGTCCCTGGTCTATTTAACATAACCTTATTTGATGTTAAGAGAATACACATATCTCGTTAATGTCAGTGGCTTTAAGTGATTGCAATTTATAAACACTGCATGCATGATTATAAAGTTTAATAAACTATGTCCCATAGCCATGGCTGAAAACAGAGTAAGTAGGCAATTCGTTTAAAATCTAGAATATACAAAAGTTAGTTGTTTATTGAGTGTTATGAAATGACATATTTACCGAAATATCCTTTTAAGAAATTTCATCCATTACAGCTAGCTTATTTACAAAAACTGAAATGGCCCAGAAACCAGTAATAGACGAGTCGTGTTACAAATGCCATATTACATGGCTGATATCTGAAAATGTCCCTCAAACCCAATTATTGAATTGTTAAGTTCATGAACAGTCCTTGAGTTTTGTGATTGTGGCGGTCATGATGCCTTGTCACCAAGCGAGCAATAGAGAAGAAAAAAGAAATCCTTGGTAAATTAATTAAGGGCCACAAAATTAATTAAGGGTGAAAATAAATCACACACTTGAATGATCGGTGAAAAGAAACCTGCTATTAAGTTATGAGTGTTTGGAAGCACGATTTACATATATGACATGCTTTAGTCAAGTGGTCTTTTCGAATATACCACTTAACAACCCCTAATTTCCCCAGGAATACTACAGAATATGTATAACTTCCACAAGCTGTGCTGACACCACAAGCGCAAAGTGAAAAGGACGGGGAAAATACATTTACATTGACTTTCCATGTTATTGCATCGAATTAATCGTTATCCGTGGCAGGCTGGCTGCTGGAGAATTACTGCACTCCTAAATCAATTGGTTGTCGCCGAGGAAAAATAAATGTTACTGGGATCTTACAGATATTAAAACCCGAGCTGTTGTTTGAAAATGCGCTCTGTTCCTTTTTCTTTCTGTTCCAGTTAGGACCGTTCGGCTAACTCGGTTAAAACTTCGGATTTTTACCTACCTTACTGAATATTTGACGTTGAGTTTACTTCAGGGGAAAGGCATTATTTTCGGACACCTGAAAGTTGGGAAACCTTGGGAAACTGTGGTGAGTTTAAAAATCTGTCTCAGAGGTTTTTTGTTCTAATGTACATGTAAATTCGTGCCGTTAGATTGTAAACCAATACGCGTACTTTTGCAGCAAGCAAAGTGTATACGTGAACATAAGTCACATATTTATTAGTAAAACAACAATTAGGTGTGAGAAGATTAGGGTTGGGTTTATAAGTTCTGTAGCCATAAATTGTGGGGTTTGTAACAGATGATTTAGATCGTTCGCTAGAGGTTGACCATGAAAATAGTTTGTTCAACTTAACTGGATTGCAACAGCATTTTTGTTACCTATTTCCACGTAAGCAGTGATGCTGAGGACGGTGTAAGCTGCTATAATATTTAAGCATTTACATGAATAGTTAGAAGAAACCGTGGCTCACGAAAATTGTCGAAAGGCTGTATTTCACCAGGTACGTGTGACCTTTTGCAAACTATATTACCACACAGTCGGTGTCAGTCTGCTTTTACTCTCTATGCTGAAGTCTTTTATATTTATAGGTATTTTAACTGGTTTGCTAGTTTCAGAAAGTCTCATGGATCAGAGAGCTCATATCTTGAAAATCCCACGATTCAAACGCATTTCCTATTTTAATTTTGTCAAAATATGGCCTTAAACTTAAAAATCTAAATTTGGTATTCAAGGGAATTTATCATTTTCCTGAAACTTGTACTGTTACTATGGAATTATAGACATCTATTGATACCTCTTTTTTATAAGTAACAAAGATATTGTAGTATATCTGTCAAAAAATATGACACTTGCTATGGTGCTATTATAATTTGCTATATGCTGCTCCTGAAATAAATGCAGACGTACGCAATCAAAATATGTCTGACGATTTTCAACCCTTAACACCCATGTAGAGTAAAGGCATAATTTTGGGGGTGGATACTTTAAATTAAAAAATAACCGTTATCATCACTTACCAGGCCATTGTGCTTTCCACTGATGAGCATGAGATTTGGTTGTCTTCATCCATGGAAACTGTAAAGCCTGTGGTGATGGTGGTCGAAGGCCGGAAACGGAGTTACCGTTAGGCTGCCCCATGTTCTGGCTGTGTGCCGGGGGAGGTTGCTGTAAGGGAGGGCTGTTGTGGGGAGAGGGTTGAATGTGAGCCGGGCTGGGTGACCCCATGCCCAGTGGAGCCCCGGGGGAACTTTGGGGCATTCTGTGCCCTCCGGTAAGATTCACGTTTTGTTGGGTGCTCATGACAGTTTGCTGGTCCTCCAAGAGTTGTTGTTCCACAACGGCCATGGCTTGTCCGCCGTATCCCATGCTGGTGGAGTGATTTCCCAGACTGTTCCTCTGGGCGTAAATGCAGGCGGGTTGTGGGGTAGCCATGAAACTCGCAGGTGGGGTGGTGGAGCACACCTGGCTGAAGCTTTCCCTTGGGTAGAGGGATTGACTGTAGTATGTGGCATGTCCTTCCATACTGCTATAATGGTCTGAAATAATCATAGGTAGGGGAGGTAGGGGCAAGTTTATGAAGTCGGCTACCATCCATCAACGTCAAGCCGTCTGCTGTGAATCTCTTGTCTCACGTGATTGCGCTATGTCAACAATTCAGTCTTGAGAAATACGCCATGTCTTCGGAACAAGGAAAACGTCCGGAGCCAATAGGAAGCGAATATCTGACTTCAGGGTTGATAGTTATGTATTCTATACGTTCATATTTATATATATTCCTTTTTAAGAAGACACTATTTGTAGCTTATTGACCGTTTAGGCTGAATTCATCCGAAATTTCCACGATGATCAATCTGATGTCAAACTGACTGTAACGAAATGGTTGAAATAGTGATATATTTGGTCCAACTATCATACCGGAAATTCAAACACATGGCATGTGTGTGCTGTTGTAACTTTTTAACCTTTTGATCTTGTTTCTGTCGTTTTTGTCAATTTCATTAAATGCACTCGTCAGATGCGCCGACTAAGTAATAAACCGTTGGTCAATGAAAGGAGAGGTTTGGAATGAGCGGAACTGTGATCAGAATTCCTTCGCATTTACTGCTCGAAGAAACCATTTACTGGTCGCTAAAATACATACTCATAGACTTCCCGAAAAGTGACATCAAGGAGATGTTTGAGTGGGAATAGATAATGGCGGATATGTGTACTTAGTATGTTTGTACAGCTAACGTGTAGCTTCCTTTAGTGAAGAGTGCCCAGGGTAAAGTGTTTGAAACTATTAGAGCAAAGACCAGATACCACAGGTAATAATACCCTTATTAATATTAACCAGAATGTTAACGTTTAAATTTTCTTTCAGATCGATGACGCCTTTAACTTGGAATACAATTTGGAAGTTCTAAAACATTGCTTTAGAAGTTATTGTTGAAGTAAATCTGACATAGTTCAACCACAGACTTACCGGGACTTAGTTGTAGTTCAATGCGTCCGTCTGATTTTGAATTCGCAGGTATTCATCTCAAGTAGAGAATGTCCAGTATCTGAAGTAACTGTATCTGTAGTATCTCCATTTCTTTGCGAATTTGTTATCTCCTTGCCAGCGTAATGCCTTTGTCTTCAGCTTTGTTGTAAATGTGAGATTCTTTCAGGGTTTCGGCCGAAGTGTTCGTGCAAATAATGGCATTGTCCATTTGTTCGTGGTCTATGTAACAGGTAGATATTGTGATATTACCTTCTATAGTGATATAAATCCGCCCGACTGGGTAAACCCATAACCACTCTGCAGAGAGTCACGGCGTGTCAATGCGGAAAATTCCCCGACAACTCAGCTATTTCGATTGCCTCAACCCGCGTCGTCGTCTTCTTTCCATTTTCAAAAATGCTAAAAATTTTCACTTCGTGTAACTGTCTGCCGGAAAGACAACTTGTCTGGCAAAGATTCTATAGTCTGACTTGGCCTACATTCTAATCCCGTCTTCCCGGGCCAGAGATGTATAATAAGTTTGATTCACCCTAAAGCAGTGACCGGTTGCGGACCAGAAAGCGGGCCTTCTTATCGCCCCCCGTGTCGCCGGAGCCTAGCTATTGGAGAATGCGAGGGCAGGCGACGGTCCCCGACAGAGTAAGAGATCAATGTTGTGAATTCCCTGCTCTGTTATAGCTCCCCAAGTTTGATGTATCAATGTAGGACAGTGGGGCTACTTCACCGATTTGTATCTATAAATCCCGTCAACTTTGGCTCTCCTTAAGAAAGACTTAGATATTGAGAAAATACTTACTGAAATATACACATGATGCACGCGCCCAAATACTCGTAACCACGACACCTGCACACTTCATGCCTTCAAATACACAGAACTGGGAGTCTCCGTTTTCAAGATTTTATCTCCCTATTTGTTGACGACGGACGTTCGTGTTGAGGTGTACACATGTGTTGGTAATTACACTGTACATTTACTGAAGAAGCTATTGTAATACAAATAGGGTTACTCAATGAAAATAGTTGAGTGGAAAAAATTACAGGTAACGCACTCATTTCTACATGTCCATATTGGTTTCCAGCTGAAATAATATTAATTTGAAAGGTAGCAACAATTCAATAATAACAAAGCCACAATAAAATCAGAACAATAACAGTAGTTTCTGTACATTACAGAAAAAATTACTCGTTCACGATTATACAAGATATTTGGCAAGTCAGAAATACAAGAAAAAACTTCATCAAAACAATTGTTTTCTTTCTAGTCAGTCAATCAAACTAAACAGGAGAAATGATGTTAAATTTGATAATTTTAAGTGATTTCTGGTTTAAATACTGGATTAGGGCAGATATCGTGGCCAGTCAATCAGTGGTTTAGTTTAGCACATGGATATTATTGAAATACAATTGCAGTGTGTTTGTATGCCATTTACATATGTGCATGGGTTAAGTACTTGAGTTAATCATTTTTTGTCACAACACACTTATAACTTACTTTATAGGTCCATGTGCTGCACAGTACATATGCGTGATAGTTATTTAACAGAATTAGTATAGTATAGCATAGTATAGTATAGTATGGTATAGTACGCGAATTTTGTGTTAGATTTACATTATATTTACCGAGGCTTACATTACAAAGTTTCATTAATTTATACAGAAATTTATACTGACAGAAAACAACAACAACCCTTTTATTTTTGGGATAAATTTTAAGGGATTAGTTAGTCACAGAGAGTAATATCCTTGATGGCCATGAATGTATTGTGTAGATGTCCAGATATTTCTCATTTACATACTCCAGTTAGAATTACAGCAAATAAATATGCAGGATTCTAATGTACGCCATAAGAGCTTTAAATGCCATTTGTTTCTCCTGGGAGTTGCCAAAAATTAAATGAATTTAAATGATGCAAAAACTGTAACATTGTATCTTTGTGTATCTAACTATGGTATTAATTAGCCAATTAGAGGTGTATATAAAAGTAACACCAAATTTTACTGAATTTTCTGATGTTTTTCACTAAGATTCATTCAAGTTCCAAGATATCGTACTGATTCCATACAAGAAATGGATACATTGGCCTATATTTATAGATTTGTTTTATTTATTTATTTATTGACGTATTTTTTGTTTTGTTGCTAAACGCATTCCCGATATTTTTCTCACATGCACGTACGGACATTTGGGACGTATGCATACCATGCTGGTGGAAGAAAGAGGGCTTTAGCTATTACGCGTTATATTTAGCGCTCGGTCACAGAAGCCCCAAAAGCAGTGAGAGACGGGGAATCTACAAACTCTCTCTCCAACCGTCGGGTTTGAGCGTTCACCTCATATGATCTGGGCCCGTGTTATCAGACATAATTTCTATACCTATTTCTTATTCTAACACGTAGCAATAATAGTTTAAAGTGTGTATTTTATTTTAACTGAATTTTTTGATGATTTTTTAAAAAAAGATGCCTCTAAGGCTCACTTTGTTGTCAATTTCATGTGAACTACTTATCTGCTCCCTAGTCCAAACATTGATATATGACTGGAGCATATCCAACATAGTGTTAAATCATAATCATTCATTCATTTTCACACCGTGATACACAGTGGGGTCGTTTTTCCACGCAAGGGCCTTCCCCGCGCATGGACAAGCCTGGCCCAGCCGGATTAGATTGTCTTCGTGTATAGTACAAGACTTCTATACGTGACCAGTTTGGCCGTTAGTCGCTATGTCAAACACAAGAGTGATCAGCACACTACACAGCCTTGGTGCGAATTACTATAAGAGAGAAAGGACCCCATTAAAATTGACGGTATCACTTCGTTATTACTTTTGCAAACTATACATTGATACAAGTTTATTCTAGTTATCATCCGCCTAATGCTCTAGACTGCTTTCCAATTGGATGGTGTGGAAAACTATACACTTCTAGCTTGGAAGAAACTCGCAGAAAAATGTAGGTTCTGATGAAGTAAATACATTTGTTAACTTGAAGCACCTAAAGGCTCTATTTCTTTGCCCTGTTCAACTCTATATAGCATCCTAACGAGTTCAGATAAATTCGAGAGAGTGCAATCTATATGTCTGATTTATTTTATATCGATCTTGACCTTTCCCAGCAAGTCCTCAGGTGGGATTTTTGTAGAGTGCTTTAGTCCAACACACACCCCAATCAACTTAATTTACAACTGCCTGTCCCTTTGCTTTTTTACGTGTTATTGCTTAATGAATGTGGTGACAACACAGAAGTTTGAGTAATTCTACACCTGTCGGCAGGTATGGAATAAATCAATTATACTATAGTTATTCTGAACCAGTAACGTCTAATCACGTTTAAGACCACTGATTTTTTTTACCTACTTCTGCTATATCCAGGATGATTGGGGATGTTTAAGTTGCTGTATTTTTAAGCATTTTCCGAAACATGTAAAATTAATGATTTACCAATTGGAGGAGGTGTATAAAACCATATCACTGAATCTATTTATTTATTTACACTTACGGACATACTAGCGAACTATTTTCATTTACACCATGGCGATCAATAATACAGATGGAGGATATCAGATGGGTCAACGAATGTTAGAAGCCTCAAACGACCACCCGAGTGCCATCGTCACCATCTCCACATAAACAGGGACAATGAGGTAGCCCGAAAGTTCCACGCCAAACTTAAATTTAATATTTTTATCTTAATATACTGTATCATATTACATGGTGCTTATGCGTTTGGATAACATTGCAATACAAAAAATTGTAGTTTCGAAAGGAGCTCTTGTCAAACTTGATCTGATACATCACAGTTTATCATCCTCCACCACCAGGAGCTCCAGTTCCATACTGAAGGTATAAACGACTGAAGATTGGGTTGGTCAGTCCATACCATGAGGATTTACGGTAGGGTGTGTCATTCTCAGGAGTGTTGTTCAGTTATATCACAGGTT
The DNA here is from genome assembly GCA_016165875.1 of Acanthopleura granulata. Lineage (NCBI taxonomy): Eukaryota > Metazoa > Mollusca > Polyplacophora > Chitonida > Chitonidae > Acanthopleura > Acanthopleura granulata. The sequence continues at coordinate 23,842,201 of JABBOT010000008.1, forward strand.
AGCATCTACTTCTTTCGTGCGCTCTAACCGACCTATATGAGGGATGACCAGGCTATGCAGACAACATACCCTGTTGTTAAGCATGCGGGGGGGGGGGGGGGGGGGTGTCACTCGCAGGCGTGTTTTTATGAAAAGTTATCAAAATAATGACAGATATGGTTTAAATGTGGGACCATGCACCCTCTGATTGGAACCTTGAGTTAAAATATGCCGTCCGACAAAACTGAGAGGTACAATATTTCATCTGAAAATTAGAACATATCAGACTTGCGTTTATACTGGTGTCAATTTCGTCCCAATTCCGAGCGAAGAACAATGGTTTGTAATGTGTAGTAAAATGTGACGATCTCAGCAAACAAGATGGAGAATAGTTTTCACAATTATATCAGATATACTAATAACAGTGAGGCTTATTTCGTTTCTTATTATCTCATTTCTCATTATTTCGCCCGTTGCAAATAGTCAACAATTTTGAAATGCATTTCTTTTTGGTATAGCTTCCAAATGACTTCAAATCCAGACGTGATTTATTAATAGATAAATGTATAAATGTGTGGAAGTCTCTGTTATGAAGTTAACTAGTTTGTAATTTTCATTCTGGTGTTTTCAGAGTTTTTTAATTCTTTCTGTAATTTTAGAAAGGAAATCTTGTGCTCTCCCTACACCACCCCATCCCTACGCCTATACAGCTCCTCACGTTAACAAAAATCCGTCACATCGCCGAGTGTAGTGTGTACCATCGGATTTAAACTGATAAACAGCTCAAACACAGATAACTTCCGGCTTCCTCAAACTGTATTTCATTTACTGACTTGTCATCAAGACGAATTCTTGACGTCATACATTGGTAACAAAAAGTTATAGATGATACATCGTCAGAATAGTATTCAGCATTACACTGAGAACCCCAGCGATTAATAAACGTTTATTCACAACAAGGATAAGAGTGTTTCCATTCCCAACAGGTGCTGCTGTTACGCATGCCTGAAAGGCAAATTAGTAACACAATAGCTTTATTTAGATCGATATATTAACCCATGGAGCTGACTCCAGAAATACACATTGCTTTTCCATGAGGATGACTCCATCAGTACAGAACGGTTTTCCACGGAGACCATTCCATAGGTATACAATGCTTTTTCATGGAGAACATTTCATAACTATACAATGCTTTTCCATGAGGATCATTCCATAAGTACACAAAGTTTTACCATGGAGACCACTCCATAAGTATACAATGCTTTTCCATGGAGATCACTCCGTAACTATGCAATGCTTTTCCATGGGATCACCAGGTAACTATACAATTATTTTAAGCTGAAGTATTATTAACCAATTATTAACCGATATCTGTTTCAGTTGTATGGCAACAAATTCATTAAATCATTGTTATGTTTATTGCAAACATTTTTATGAGGCGTAAATTATCCGATCAGACAGATTAAAACTTTCAGAATGTAATGAAGACATAGAAGCGCTGACAGGGATGTCATATACTGGAGGCGATCGTCATGAATATAAAAGACTACAGCACAGAGTGTAAAACGAGAGCAGCGACGACAATGTAGTAGTTGGCAAATGGTCGCAGGTGAAATGTAATAGGTGAAATCCAGCCTCCTGTTAGTAAAAATCCAGCTTCCTGTTAGTACACCTCAGTTAGGGTTTTATTTCTACCTGTTTATGTAAGTGTTTAAGAAGTAACAACTTACGCCCCCCATGGCTTAAGTAGAAATAGGTAAATAATTACAGCGATGTTATAAGCAATTGATTAGACGTCATTGGTCTAGAATTGCTCGAAGGATCTACTCACATCTTACGCATGTATATACAATAACATGACAAGGATTGCATATGCTAGAGGCAACAGTGATAAAAGCAGAGCATCGCTGACACGGATGACATATGACAAAGATGCTAATGACAAAATCGAAGCGGCATTTGACAGGGGATAGACGGGAATTACAGGTGTTATCGATGCTTCTTTCAAGATGAATATTTTCAACTGAAATATGGTCACATGTGTACTTTGAAATCCTGTTCTTGGAGAGAACATTGAGAAAATTAGCCCGGGGCTGAAGAAGTAAAAGCAATGCTCCGAAATACATATAAATAACTAGGGTACACATTGCGGAGCATTCTGGAAGAAGACATCTAAATCATGACCAGGAATCATCAATACAGTAACATCTTATTTTAATATGTACACATCTTTCCCTTGAAAACTCGAACAAACTGGCTGGAATAAAATGAAAGAGGCCCGAGTTGAGCTCATAAACGCGCTTAAAAGCATTTTCTATTGAGAAATGTAATCTTCCGTATAGGAATGTCTTTCTGTGCATGAACGGCCACTATCGTGTTCCAAACAATGGTGTCTGCCCTGTAAATCTATCAGTGTATTTTATTATTATATTTTACCACCCTCGAATGCTGGCTCAGTTATCTAAAGCGTCCCTCTCTCTAGAACTGACCAACCGCCGAGTTAGCCATAACATGCTTGAATACAAAACCTGCTCGATCGACATCGGATTTAATATAAAAGACTACAGCATAAAGAGTGAAACCAGATCAGCGATGGCAGTGTGGTAGTTGGCAAATGGTCACACGTCACCGGTGAAATCCGGCCTCTTGTCAGTTTACCTCATTTAGGGGTTTTATTCTAACTGTGCATGTAAGTATTTAAATGGTAACAACTTACATGACCCCGCCTCTACAGCACCGTGGCTTAAGCAGAATTAGGTAAAAAAAATCAGTGACGTTAAATGGTATATATGTACTATACGTCACAGGTCTAGAATTACCTGAAATACTGTGCTGTCATCACATTTAAGGCATGAGATTTTCGGATGCCCACATGGTAAAAGACGGTTTATTTATTTATTTGTTTATTTGATTGATGCTGTATGCCGTACTCAAGAATATTTCACTTATACGACGGTGGTCAGCATTAAGGAGGCAGAAAACAGGGTAGAACCCGAGGGAAAACCAGGATCCTCCGCAGGCTGGTAAAGAACGATAGTGGACTCCTGGCACTATGAGTGAAGAAATCTTCCAGTAAATTGTGCTACACACCAAGCAAATAAAGGAAAAGAAACATTACTAGCTAACTTCATTTTTGTACCTTAAGTGGGGATATACATATATTACATTTGCTTAACGCTCATGGCTAAGCAGGCAATAAATCAAAGTTCTCCTTACAAGTATTATATTATTTTGAAATAATGCTTTGGGTAGAAGTCTGGATAATATAAGGTGTGTATTTTGCGCAGAAAAATATGTCATTTTCTCTTAACAGTTTTATTGTTAAAAAATCGAATGGTTTGTGCATGTCGTCAGCCTAAACAGAAGGTGTGAAAGGTTACATTTAAAAAAAAAAACGTACCGAAACAATGGTACTGACTGTAACAAATAGAATTTGCATTGATCACTGGCTATATACCCGTGATAAATGAGCAAACAGGTGTAATAGCCGATTAACTCTGCAGTATGGCCTTCTTTATCGGGAAATATTTCTGTTTTTCTAAGACTTTTATTTATCACCTCGACAGGTGTTTGTTCGCTACCCTGAATGCCTGGTTCCTTCTCAGGTGGTTTCTGTACGTGAACATGGCATTCCTACATTGACAGGAGTTTGTTAAATTAATGGCAGTGTTTACGTGTTAGCCGTTAAGAGACAACACGGCTCGTGTGAAGTAAGTAATGGGTGTAAGTTTTTTCCTTCCAGTAAAGTGGGGAAGCAGGCATTTCTGTGCGGATCGATCGGTTTGTCTGACCATGATGTAACCCTTTCGCTATCAAACGTAACCATCCAGCCGTGTTTGTTGCAAAATAACCCCTCAAAATCTTTTGATCTCATCGATGAGGGGGGTAAGAGAGTAGGTATCGTGCAGACGGCCGCCATCTTGAATGTCACGCTTGCAGATGGACGGTAAGATCTGGACAGAGTTGACGTAAAGTTTGCACGTGGCTGGAACACGAATATCGTCTACGGCGTGATAAATTAACTTCCATCCATCATTCGTCATAGCCTGCTGTCATTTCGTGCCCATTTTTCTCCTCGGGCCTGAAGAACGCATCTTCCATGGATAGCTTATTCGTTCCGACGGTTCAGGATACTTGTGCTTTTACATTATTAACATTTGCCCGGATCTACTGTGTGTAGTAAGTCTATGCTCTGATATGAGCAAAGACAACAATGAATCATGAGTCCTACTTTCCTACTGATGATGCCAAAGGTTCACATATAGGCACGCTAAAAGATATCTTAATTTAAAGTTCTGAAATCTGTAACTCGTGCCGAGTTCTCTGTGAAAGCAGATCGACACACCCCCATCAAGTTCAGGGAATGGGTAGTCAATTTTTTGTTCAAAAGATTTATTTCTTCAAAACTTCTCACTTATACGATAGCAGTCAGTTGTATGGGTGAAGGAACAGCCGGGGTAAACCACTAGCCTTTGTGCAAGTTACTGACCGGCTTGCCCATGACTTACACATATGAACCCTATAGGGTGGATGGCAAAGACGACCGTTATTGATACAACACAGTGCAGCGAGACCGGGGGAATCCACTCAATTAAGTTAATGGACAGTTATTAGTAAGACATCTGTGTTAAGTGACGAAATCTCTCCTCCGAGACGGTTCTCTACTTCGCTGGCAGAGTGTTGTAACAGTTACTGAAGTGGATAAAACACCAAGATATCGATCTGTTTACAATACAGTTCCAAATGCCACATCAGCGATCCCAAGATGCATAATCATGCACATAGATATGTTAAAGAGTTAATGCTCCATGGCGATCTTCAAACTGTATCATTGGAGCTTAGGAATCTGACATGAGACATTGCCTTACGGTTGATGGATTGAATTTCATTAACATGAATGTAAAGTATTTATTTATGCCATTACTGTATTTGTATTTGATTTATTTGTCGTGGGCAACATTATTTCTCTTGCACCGAAAACTTCACGTTAATCGGTAGGGGAAAGCGAAATGAGTCATTTGTGTTGTCCTACTTTTGGACCTAAAACCCACTTTGGTGTTTTTCCGACGGTATATTTGTGAAAAAATGCGACTGGTCGCATGCTGCTGCCATACCTCGAATTGCTTAGCCAAGTAATGTCTCATAACATATCTTCTCCTATGCGTTAGGCCTAACTGGTTGACGTAAAGATTTCATACGCTAAGTATTTCACTTCTCAACTGCCACACTTAAAGAAACTAGTTTCAATAGCGGACAAATTTCAGTGGCATCTTATGCTTTTTTGTCAGTCGTTCTTTTACAGATCAACACCTTTACAGATATACACACATTCTGTAATTGTTGGAATATATGTTACCTGTTTCATTAAAGGCAATTAACCAGTATCAGTTGTGACGTAATAGACGTCCATCGCGAAATATACGATTTTTAAACTAAATACCTCTAGACCATCATGCAAACAGCAATATGAGGGGCCACAAACACTTTCTCATTTACCACATTGGGAATAGTTACCGTACGCTTAGAAATAACTTGTATGAATCATCCTACAACATCTCGACACATGATCGGTAATTAGCAGTTTTCAATGATTCATTTAATGAAAATCAAACCACCTTTTCATTATGCAACAAATGTCATGCAACTGAGCAATGAAGGCGGTGATTCCTGCCCCTCAGGTTCAGCAGTTGGCTTAGGGTTGTCTCCCTTTGACTACAACTCGCTCAAACGTAGGGCGTAGGTGTGGAGGGACACGATTTTTACTAAACGTCGTCAGTGATACACAATGGCATCATTCCAACCGTCACGTGGCGCTAGTCTAATGGTTGTATGATTTTTCCAATCACTTAATACGCCTTATTTTTTTCACCTGTTTGTACTCTTCGTATGACAATGTGAGGTTGTGACTTATTAAATTTAAAGAAAAAAAAGAAGAGTAGTCCTATTTTTGGCCTTAAAACTTTGGGTAGGGCCTAAACGTAATAAACATTTCTACAACAAATATATCAATTAGACAATACCTACAAATTAAACGCAGAGATTCAAACACTTGAAAATATTAGCAGCAACTCTTTTAATAGGCCTTCATACCAAAACGAGAGTAATAACTTTCTTCTCTGATGGATTCCAACCTCTGCGGGCTAAGTTATCTCCCTTCCTCCACAAGCCGTTTTGTTTAAAATCATAGTCCGGTCTGTTTGGGCTCAAGCGGCGGTGAACTCGAAGACAGCGAGAAGACAGACACCTTGACCTGAAACAGAAGTGTGTGTAGCTCTTGTCAACTGGTGATTGAACTTTGGATACGAGTGGAAACTGATGGAAACTACCTGTAACACAAAATCATCACTATAATTGTTTTCGAATAGTTTGCTCTGATTAATTTCATACTGGTCAGCGAATTGCCCATATTAAAATCTGCTTCATTTTATATAAAGATGTATTTTGAAAGCCAAGCTTGGTGCTGGCTGACAAGTCTTGTCCTTCCTATGAAACCTTAAAAATTCGGATTCCTTGGACATAGTTTACCGGTCACTCGAAAATAAAACAAAAAAAAAACAACAAATTATAAGAGTGCAGATATGTAGTGTCTCGTTATGTTTTGTCATACACGTTAACTGCTCTGCAGTACACCGCACATGGGCATAAAATCCTAATTGAACTTTAGCGTTATCTTGTATATTGATACTCTCTAAAAGCTTATGTCACGTCAATGCCGGATTAATGTGTATTTAACTGTTAGCTGCCACTGAACTGCCGGCTTCTCCCCGTTTCCCCACGGGATCTCGAATGGACATCACTAACTGGGGTAATATTTAGCTAACCCTTGACCTGCTAGAAAGGGAAACCGCCTGCCTAGGGTGTTTACTTTTGATAAGAAAGTATATAATGACTTTAACATTGAAACTTTGTATTCTGTACGCAAATTACGAAAACTCACCCCCACTCATGCGTTAATGAAATACAAATTTCAAAAAAATTATACTATTTTGAGAGCGATACAGTCACAAACTCAATCTGTTAGGTTGACAGAATATATAAACGACAGAGTTGGTCTGTTATTTGAATAGAATACCTTCCTGATACAACGGTTGATATTAAGACAGATATAAAGGCTGATGTAATAGTTGATGTAACAGCTGATTTAACGGCTGATGTAACGGGTTCCTGAGATAAAATTATGTTATATTGGACAGATTATTGCAGGGAATAGGCATGATTGTAAATTCCAAGTTTTGATTTATCGTATACATGGGTGGCGTAAAGCCACAATTCAGTCAAGATGATGTGAAAAATCATGTCATGTGGGCATTGTTTAACAGATTACATGAATCTACCAGTTCTCTAATTAAGGATATCTAGTAAGGGACGGTGGTTCGCCCTGCTTAGTTTTCTCCGTCTTTGTCATATAACTGAAGAATCCTTGTGTGGAGCGTCTGGCTCCAGTGAAATAAATATAATGAGGGTAAGGCGAATAAGGTTTTTGAAAAAATGGCCAACAATACCGCATTACCGTATTATGTAAGTCTATGGTGAAGATGATCAATTAAATGCACATTTTTGTGTATATAAGCTCTAAAATAAATCTAGAAAATGTCTTTCGGACATCGTTTAAAACTATACAATTCAGGGTTAAAAGTCGGAATCGAAATCTTTGCTTCTGACAAAGCTAATGCATGTTTTATCGAGTAAAACCAATAACTTTCTGTTACTTTGGGAGAAGATACTCCATAACCCGGAATTAAAGTGTTAGTGTCACTGTCATAGCGTAGAGCACTGTGGTGAGGGAATATGGGTTGCCCAGTGGATAATGTGACTGGATGGAGTGTCGATTGGGTGCGAGATTGACTTGTGTTACCCAGTCTGGCCACACGTGTAGTAAATATTTATTTATTTCATTATTCGATTGGTGTTTTACGCCGTACAAGTGGACATCTTACTTCATAAATCGCTTTGAAATTAAAACCACATCACAGAGAGTAGAGTATAAAAGATTACAGCCTGAAGAGTAAAACGAGAGAGCAGCAACGACAGTGACGTGATAGTGTGGAAATGGTCACACGGCACCACTGAAATCTTGTCAATTTACTTCAATCAGTGTTTTATTCAATATATAAGTGTTTAAGAAGTCGTAACTTACAAGCTCGCCCTCCTCCCTAGCACCATGGCTTAGGCAGAATTAGGAAAAAAGAATGCATTGATTTAATGCAATTTATTGCACGTCACCGGTCTAGAATTACTCAAAATGCTGTGTGCATTAAAATATAAACAATACAAAGGGTCTCGGTTTATTCAGGAATACAACATAGAATACCACAGTACAGAGAGTCAAAACACATTAGCAAGGATAGGTTTGAGGTTGGCAAAGGGAAACTACACATGCAATAATTAAATTTTGGTGTAATTGTGATATCCTTAGGTACTGCACAAAACATCGATCAAATTAATAAAAAGGAAGATATGTAAATTTATATGACGACCAGTTAGCGACAAATGCCAGGATACACCGCTGTATAGAGACACGCAGACCGTATCTCCCTGATAAAACCTATAAAGCATATGGCCGGCAAATTGGCTTCTTTGCATGGCCAGAAATCGGTCGGAAAATTGCGCGGGGCTGGCTTAGATAGATGGGCATTGATGCGGAAGTGACTTCACCACAGTTTATCTTTCAACGCGGAATTCAAGCAGATACGCTGAATGCTGGGAACGCTTAATTTGCAAGGGTCTGCTTTTTAGCGGGGTCCCAAGGTGAGAGGGTTTGAGTCAAAGACACCTCGGAGCCATTGATATAACGCCTCTGAGCTGAATACTCAATCTCTTCGGGGAATATACCACGAACTCTACTTGGCCTCGGGGATAGTGCTCAACTGTTTTTTCTTTCTTTTTTTTCTTTTTTTCTTTCTTATAACTTCATTCTCTAATTAGCTAGCCAATTAGGCATCTAACCGTAAAACTTCCGAGCAGATTGGAGCTTTATCGAGTTGATGCTCTGTTGTTTTAAAATTGCATTTTACTTTTCTGTTTTATCTGGGTATTTGTAAATTTCAGACATCTGTGATCCCAGAGTGAGAGAGCCTGAAGACGTGCTGGTTTGACCACAAGGTTGTGTCCAATGCTCTGTTGATGCCCCGCAAGGAACGACTTGAGAGCGGCTAACTAGGTTCTATTTGACCGCCAGAGGGCGTGCCACCCAAAACACAATCTGTTAGATCCTAAGGAAGAGAACGAATGAAGATCAACAGAATTAATAAACGCCTAATGTGTAAATAGTTCTCATGCTTGACATCAATTTCTGTGAAGCTATAATGAGATCATTCTCATCTTCCTTTACACAATACCGACCACAGTCCGAATTTCTGTCAATTCAACTTCACTGGAAAATACCTTCAACATAATTTGCATATTACGAAATGATATATAACGTGATATACCAGTAGGAAAATAAAACTTTTAACACCCATTACATAATATCTTTTGTGGGCGGAGGAAACTATTCAGTTATGATCTAAGAACAATGTGCTGATTTCAGACCAAAGTCCATATTCAAAGGAAAATAGAATGTTGCGTATAAAGTGCATCACGCTTCATTAAACATGAGTCGTTAAAATAAATTTTAGCCTGAAGACATGACACCACATAATTTAACGCTTAACAAATCGTTTGTGAAAATTGGTTTCCTGCAATAAAGTAAAAACAATAAGTAGCGCGTTCACGCCGTAATTCGTGTCTTTGCAGCCAGAAGATTGCAACTGCCAAAAGAGCTAAGGGATTAAGGGAAGAATTTAGGGAAATTTGGAGTAATATGGATAATTTGTGGGTGATTAGCGTTGAAGTCTGTATAATTATACACTACGGTTTATAATTCGCCATACAGTTTTCTATATCCAGTTCTTGCCAACACCTTTCTTTCATGATTTGTCCTCTCGAGGTACTTCATGACATAATGCACAGAGGAATAAATCACACACCTTGGTTAATATAACTTAACAGGTTTTCTTATACACATGAATACTTTTCCTTTCAATTTAATATATAAACTTCACTGCCTTAAACACATTAACTTAATGTCATCTAAATTAGTGTATCTATGATATTGAGTACAACGACTTTATGTTTCAGTGTCAATGCTTTTTTCTATCTACATGTGGTACTACAAAAAATTACTTTATTTATTTTATTTATTTACAGCATTGTTCTACACAACTGGTTAAAATAAAATATATTAATTTTTGCCCAAATGTCATCGGTGAAGGAAAAATTCTTACAAACGTCTTTCACCCTAACCCCCATGTCCAACAAAATAATGACTTTTACCGGTCTTGGCTAAATTTGCTAATTAAAGAGTGGGTGTTAACCTCGGCTGTTTTTCCTCCCCGCCCAGCTTGTTAAGCCGATTGAGTGGTCAGTTCTTGGTCACTTCTTACAAAGGCCTTGGTGACTTTAAGTTTGTTATCAGGTGCGAGAGACGCGTGTGTCTTGACTTCGGACCTTGGCTGACCACCAAGGGTGTTAAAAAACGTCCCCGTGGACACGGCATGGTCGATTGAGCGCGGTGTCGGGAGAAACACTTTAGCTTTTAATTTGACAACGTCTCTCTGGGGAACTATGCTTTGGATCATTAGCCACGGCTTCCTCGCGCAGTTTGAGCTAAATGCTCAAGCCCGTGTCACCCTTTGTACCCCTCATTTTTTGTCTTTCTTCGGCCTTTCATCGCCAATTAATTGTAAGGTATGTGCGATTTGAATTACAGACGTTTGGCCCGGAGATGCCGTATACCGGTCCCCCTCCCTGGAAATGACACCGAGCGTGTGCCCGGGCCGTACAGCTCTCCTTATTCCCGGACTTATCTTCACGCGTGGACTAGCTACCTGATCATTTACCACCATTCATACCCTCGTCTGCCCTAGGCCCCGGTCTACACTGACCCGTCTTTTTTCTAGAATTGAATGAGATGTGGATCAAATTAACCAGAAAGACACTGAAAAACAAAACCTCACAACGGTTTTGGCACCGGTCAAGTTGTCTTGGCGCGTGTGGGTCACGCGGAACTGACCAGGGCTCGCCCCACGGTCACTCCGGACATTGCTGACCATCCCCGCCCCCCCGCGCCCGAGCTGGCTTTTTGTTCCACGATTACCCTTGCTAACAGATTCCCATTTATTATCGCTTCTGAGGTCACTTTCTAGTGACATATATCATCAAGGATAACAAAGAAAAGCATGTATTTAACACTGGTGGAGATATCGTGTTCATAAAAACACATTTTTAGATGGATCTGCGACTGCGCTTATTGGAGTGAGAGAGAAAAAATATTAGTGGAAAAGACATAAAATTCTGAATTACCCGCAAATAAAAACATAATCACTGACATTCACACCCAGGAGGATGATTACATAAATGTGTGTATAATGTTTTCAGACAGAGTACTTACGACCAGTTTTTCATTCTAGAGTTGCATCCTTGGTAATAGTTTAATATTTTTCATCGCTTCCGTTATCAGGTTTTGTTTTTTGGTTTGTTTGTTTATTTGTTTGTTTATTTTTTTTGATTTTTTTTTTGTCGTTGTTTTTTGGTCATTCTTCAGAGACAAAAAGGAAACATTGTCTGTGTCAGTGTTGTCACAATGACAAAGGTACATCTATTCGGAAGATCTAAAATCGCGGATAGTTAATTTATTTGTCTATTTATTTATCAATTTGGTTGTTGTATTCCGTCGTACTCGAGAACATTTCACTGATACGACGGCGGCTGGCATTATGGTGGGAGGAAATCAGACAGAGCCCGCGGAAAACCCACGACCATTGGCAGGTTGCGAATCGTTAAGTAAGAAAAAACACTTAGTCTAAGTGTCAAGAATATTCCCTTATTACATTTTAACGAAAGTTTTGCCTCATTCGCCCAGAACACAATGTATACAAAAAGTAACATGTTCAAACAGAAACATGTTGTCGGTATGTGCAGGATATATATTAATTCATTCATTGGCCTTTCAATTGCAATGCTAACTTTTCATTTCTTGTAATATGGCATTTCATTTGTCATACTGCATTCAGTTTTATTTATTGTTTTGTTATTATTAGATCTTAACAAGTATATGAAATGTTTCGTTTTAGTTACCATGTGTATATTAAAATGACGCTTCCGGAAATGTAATTTTTTTTCACTCCTAGCTGACCTGAGTGAGATATCATCCTGACAAGTATAATATAGAATTTAATGCCACAGGCGAATCGAATCAGTTTCTACCAATATTTTAATTAAGCACAACAGTCGATTGTCATTTTCAACTGCCTTCTCCTAACACATCCTACAACTTCGTCATGAAATGAATTGAATGAGATCTATACCCATGCTTGTGGGAAGACCGTTGCAGCGTCTACCACACGTTCGCAGGATGACATTTGCAACATCTACCACAGGCTCCAGGCTCATGGGATGAGCGTTCAATACCTACCACATGTTCGAGCGATGGCATTTGCAACTTCTACCACGGACTCCAGCCTCGTGGGATGAGCATTCAATATCTACCACATGTTCGAGCGATGGCATTTGCAACATCTACCACGGACTCCAGCCTCGTGGGATGAGCATTCAATATCTACCACATGTTCGAGCGATGGCATTTGCAACATCTACCACGGACTCCAGGCTCGTGGGATGAGCATTCAATATCTACCACATGTATAAGGGATGGCATTTGCAACATCTACCACGGACTCCAGCCTCGTGGGATGAGCATTCAATATCTACCACATGTATAAGGGATGGCATTTGCAACATCTATCACGCACTCCAGGCTCGTGGGATGAGTGTTCAGTGTCATATTCGAGCATCCACAGTGCGTCCTCGTGTGACAATCGTTACGGTATCTACGACATGCTCTTTAGAAATGAACACAGTGGGTTCAAGCTGAATTTACCGTTGTTGTGTAGACTACATCATTTAGGCCCCACTTACTGTAGGCGGTAGTAGTTTATTTATTTGATTGTTAAACACCCACAAAAATCTGTTATTTGAGGATGCTGCATTGCCTTCCCGTTAATATAATGGAATATAATGGAAATAATCAGTTCCAGGTAACGAATAATTTCGTTCCTAATTTAACGGAAAGGCAACCTTCATCCCTCAGATAATGGATTTTAAGGAAGATTTTTTGGGTAACGCCATTTTAGGCGAGAAATGCTCCATGTTTTTCTTCACGCAGATTTGGCTGACGTGTTAAGCGTGCTTTTTTGTACAAAAATTTCTTTTAAATATTTTAAGGTGAACTCTTTTTTTTTCTTTCTTAAGATGTTCAGAGACTTTAACATTATTTCAACTCCTAAAAAAACATTTAAAAAATGCTAAGTATAACCTTTATGGTCGTTATTTTATAATTCTCATTCCAACACGCAGTCTGTAGGTAGAACATCATAGGCCTACATCTAACTCATTTGAGATCTGTTTTCAAATTAGAGCACTACATCCATTTTGTTTCTTAGCTAATGTAAACTCCACCAGTTATTCCCACCAAATTCCTACCTTATTATCTAGCCTAAATTATAAAGCTACAATTGGGGCCTCCGTGGCTCAGTTGGTTTGTGGGCTAGCGCAGACTAATGCGCACCAATGGGGTCAACACCAGTTCATGCCGGCAGTACTTGGGAAAGTCTGCCAGCAGCCTGCGGATGGTCGTGGGTTCCCCCACCTCGGCTCTGCCCGGTTTCCTCCCATCATAATGTTGGCTACCGTCGTATAAGTGAAATATTCTTGAGTACGGCGTAAAACACTAATCAAATAAAATAAATAAATAAATTCAATAAATTCATTTGAATAAAACTAGGCCCATAAACCTATTAGTAATCCTGCGTTATCATTAATACATAATAATGAATATATTTCATTTAACTATCAATAAATTTCCCCTTAGGTAATATTACTACTCTTATTATCGCCACCAATCATGCTATTACTCGTCTTAGTGGATAAAAAAACAAATCAGTGAATTAATTATTACGAGTGAACAAAAGATCCATATCCTCTCCAGCAAGGCTTCCAGAGTTACCTCCCCTCGCTCGAGCTGTCCTATTGTCCCGATTGTCAGGCAGGAATGTCGCGAACAAAGGCTGCGCGTGTGAAGTCCACGTTTGTTCAATGGCCAGCCCCGCACAGCCACTTCAGGGAGCTGGCCAGCTAGAGACACTAACGATGGAGAAACTGCACAAATAATAAGGACTAGGACAGTCATTAATCTAGTTTAGTCAGTAGTGGGCTTGTACAGAAAGGACGAATACTGTCGCTAACGAGAGAAAAATACCTTCAAGGTGCTCTTTCTTCCACGCCTCCATTTCCCATGCAGATTTTATGCCATTCCACTCATAATTTTGCCCATTTTAAATCTGAACTACGCTCTAATTATATTGGTCAGCCTGAAAGAAATACCCGGAAACAAATACAAATTCTTAACAGTTCACGATTGTTCTCTATGAAGTGGCGACTTAACGAAAAAGTCGATAGCATTGATGTTTTTTCCTAAGATGCATGATTTAGACTCCGTTGTTATCCAAATGTATTCTGGGATCACAGCAACCCAGCTCGATTGCGATGAAGGGTTTTCACCGATTTCCATTATCTCACTTTGTCAAATGTAAACATCTAACGGACTGAGATGTTAACTGGGCGTGTTTTGTAGGGTGGAGGGTATATACGGTTACGTATCGTTTTCCTCAGATGTAACTGGGCCGCTCGTATAATCCGACTCGTCCTTCCCGCTGTCGCGCAGGTGCGTTTCAGTCGGAAACTTGCGCGGGATGTCACCCAAAGCGGCCTCTTTTCCCGCAAGCGAACCATAGATGAAATTTCACCTACATAAGCCACAAACTTTAAAGTACAAAATATCCGCCGTACCCTACCGTTCTCTTACACTAATTTTTTTTCTCTCCCCCTCTCTTCTTCTCCCAGGACAAAGCCTTGCATGGCTGACGTGTTTTCTGACTGTAAAGGGTTAAGAGAAAATCTCCCTGTCAGTAGGAAATCAATAGTGACGAGTTATTAGCAGGTGCTCGGCCAGTAACAATACGTCATTATTGTAGCCAATTTATCAGTGAACTTCGGACGAATAATGAAATGCACGTGCGTTCTGTTCCTGTTCTGGCTGATTCCAAATCAATGCAGATTGGGGATAAAAGTCTAATCACGAACTGTTTTAACAAGTATCTCTTAACAATGATCGTGAGGGGAGGACCCTCTCAGAATATACACTTATCTTACAACGTATGGAATTAAAAGCACACACGGCTTGAATTGATGTTATGCGTCTTAATAGCTTGAATTAATATTATCCAAAAAAAAAACAAATCGATTTTGCCGTTCCTTGTTCAGCCTTATGTTTGGCAGCTATATAATTAATATCGTTCAATTGACGTATCTTTGCCTTATGGAAGCGTATGATGATTTACTTATATAATTATACCATTTGCTTTAAGAAATCAAGTCTAATTAAATGCCATTGAACCAGTCGAAATATGTTAAGAGATATGATTGTAACAAAGTTTTTATGCTATACAAATAAGAATATTTCAGTTGTATTATTTTTTTCATAGCGGTTTAATTCCCTCAGGAATATAATTTATTTATTTGATTGTTGTTAATGAGCCTACTCAAGAATTGTAATGATTTTTCGTTTGAAATATAAAGGTATAAGATGACCAGATCAAATACAAACACACAGTATATGCACTAATCGCTTTTTGTATTTAGTAGTATTTCACCCGGGATAAATATCTTTTTGCATATATAGATACAATGTGTAGTCTTGTTATTGTTCCTTTATTGTACATATAATAATTCATTACACGATATATATGAAAATAATAATAATTCACAACGCATATTTATTGACCTTCTTCAATATGAGAATATTATGTGTACGAAATAATTCTAATTAGTATACAGCGGCGTGCAGAAAGACCATTATTAACAAGTGGTGAATAAATGCCTGTTGGTCACATGTATTGTCTCTCACACCCCCATGCATATGTCACTGTCAAAATCTGCTGATCGTTCTTAACCCGCTATTAAATACCTGTTGAAAAGTATGGGATATCTACGTTCGTGTTGACATGTCGTGAAAAGACGTTTGTATAAATATGAATGGAAAAGGAATACGGTTAAGCTGTTGACAACGTGATTGCCAAAATACACCAACTATATACAAGCGTTTTGCATGGCATGCACCTGAATCTGGTTGAACGTATTTTGAACTTACAATGATGCTTTTCAGTTTCCATACATTTCACCGGCTAAATCTTGACATAAATCTTGTCCGTATGTCGTTTTCGTGTGCCATTTTACTTGTAAACTGTTTATCCAATAAAAGATGGAATATTAGCCTGATTTAATTCTATAGACTAAGACATACAGAATATTTCCCTTCGTTTTACATCAAACACTGTATATATGAACGAAGTAAGGCAAGCTTGCTTGTCTGTATTGATAAATACTAGTTGATAAACTTCCAAATGAAATGAAAAGAACAAAATAACAGCTTTACAACTGACATTTTCCCTCTTTCTTTCCTCAGTAGCACTAAACAAGCATGTACCGGGAGGAGGGGAGAGTAAGTTGCAACTTTTTAAACCTTTACAGTTGGAATAAAATGAGGGCTGGATTTCACCCATTACAGGTGACCATTTGCTAATTTTCACACTGCATGTGCCCCCCGCCGCCGCTCTGGTTTACTCTGTATGCATGTTTATATTTCATCGTTGCAATAAGCAGAAACTGAAGGCGGTAACCTTTATACTTCCTGAGATAACTAAAATATATGGCTATAGTGAGGAAGATCGGCATGGTGTGCACTGTTCGGAAATATGAAGAACTCTCACTTGTGTATTGTCTCAGCCCCCCTCCTTCCTTCCCCCTCCCTCCGGAAGAAAAATAATTAGCCCACGCGTACAGCTTGACTTACGATCTGTTATTATGTACGGAAAAAACGGGAATATGCTCTCCGCAGTAAATAGTACGGCAACCGGGCCAAGGCCAGCATTGTGGTATTTCGAACAAATGTTAATGCTATTTGCTTTTCAGCTGACACTTTAAGACGAGTGTGGGGCCTTTACTATCCTAATAGCATTTCTAGCTTTTATCACCGCCCGTTTACACTGTAAAGAACCAGCCGTATGGAGTCTCACTGGTGCCATGTAATGGTTATATAGCCGACTGAGTCCTATCGAAAATGTCAGGATGCGGCTGTACGTCAGGAGGACTGTCAGGTACCTGTAAAAGGGTGATGGTTTATACCGGACAATAATGAATAAATATCGAGCACCGCACATGATCACATGAATGAATATATAGCCGATACTATGTATGTACAGTGTCTATACCCAGTAAAATCCATTCGGATACAGTGCAGGTCATTTATTTATTGATTATACAAAAGGGATAAAAGGAGTCCTCTATGCGAAAATACATAACACTGTATAAAATCATATGTGTATTACCAGTTGCTTCGCTGCTGAAAACTTATTGCTATAGGCTAAAGTGTACAAGCTGTACGATAACCTTATAACTTGTGCATCTGCACTAGCACGCTATACAGGTGCGAAGACTGTGCACCCGACGTAGTCTACACAGTTCGCCTTATGGCTATGACTACAGAAGTGTTACACATTTGACAACTAATTACGGTATAAGTTTCGCTTTGTATTCAGTGGCACATGAGCATTTCTTAGCATCTTTGTGTAAGTGATATTCTTTGTAAGAATCTATCCCTGTTAAAAGAAACATGCACTGATTTACAGAAATCGGCGACAATGTTATCAAACACATGATGTGCTAAGCTGTAACATTTTTCTTCTGTTGCAATATTATAGGTGTAGGCTTAAACTACAACAGAGGTAATCTGCCCTGGGTTCACAGGGCATGCAGATGTACAATAGGTTGGACTGCCGACTCTAACCTAGTCTAGACGAATTGATGGGGTGAGATTATAGCGTACACATCTTTGACTCACCTGAGGTCACCTGAATTGTTGCATGGACCAGGGCAATCAAAACATAACAATCCACCCAGGGCTCTTTTGAATAAAACTTTAAAAGCAGATGGTATTTTATCAGTGACTAAAGGATATTTTGTATATCAGCAAATTGTAGTTTTTTTCTTCATAAAAGTGGATGTAAATGACAATTTCATAGTGTGTTATACTGAAACGAAAAAAAAATTGTTTTTAACAGCAGTGAGGATATTTGTTTGAGAGGTTTTTTTAAATGAATGTTATGCTTGTTAAGTAATACAGACTGGTGTTATTTATGATCTGATTTTTCTTCATGGGATGGAGGTTTGTATGATCTGAAGTATTTATCAATGTATACATGGCTGAATATGTTGTTTTTCTATCATTTATGCTCATAAGATAGATGCACAAAAAGATATTTTGTCCATGGTTTTGCCCCACGGGGCCTTGAACATAGGGCGACCCGAGTCAGTCGGCCGGGATAAAGGCACGCCAGCATTTAAATAACAAAGACCACGTGAGCGCCTGCGGAAACAGTTATCGGGTCGAATAGCATGCCGGGAAGGGAGAAACTTTTAAACTTTTCCGCGGCAAGCTGAGTAGCCCTAAGTAAAGTTAGAAAACCGCTTTTTACAGCGCCGATGATCGCACGATTAAAAAATGTCACGACGAAATAATTTCGTCAGAGCCTCAGTGAGACGTAAGGCCCCAGAAGTGGACTTTTTCGGCGTGAATAAGAGGGACATGAGAAGGGTCTACAACAGCACAATGCAGCTCGTAAAGGGCAAACTTTCCCTCCTCTCTCTCTTTCAGTAAGAATGCTTGCAGGGCGCCAGTAATGCAGTCGTCAAACATTAACCCTACCGGCTTCTTTATCAAAGACGAGAAGATTTTGTTTTTGAAAATTACCGGAGTGCCTGTATTGGGGGGGGGGGGAGGGGGACAAAGTTTAAAGTATTCCCTACTCAGCTGACTATCTCCGTGGGAGGTGGTGTCTCGTGCGGCTGGGCTAGCTGACATATGTCCTCGCAAACAAGACAAAATTTATAACCATTCTCTCCATTAACTGATAATTTATAAAGACGTTGTTTTTTATTTAATACAGCTGTAGTTTCAACGCTCTTACGAAACATTTAAGCCCCTTTTCTCTCTCTCTCTCAGATTGAGCGCGTTTCAAGACGTTGAAGTGAAATAAATTATTCATGACTGGCTACCTCTGGCCCTACAATTCCCTCTGCACGAACTCATTTTTACCGTTATATTTGATCCTTTGTATTCACTTCTTTATTTGGCCATAATTTGCCAAGTGATTATTCTTTCCAAGTTTTCAGGAAACAATTGACGGCGCAATATCTATGTAATGTATCTCCGAAAGGCTGTAATCTTTTCATCTAAAATTAGTGGGCTTTTTTCTTTCAGCAATACGAAAGTGTGACAAAGCGCTAGTTTGCTCGTAACGATTAGGTTCAGAAATAGGCATCTGGTCCGGATGGTCGAAGGGGGACGGGCAGGTGATGCTGAAACAGACCCACCAACTAAGTTGCTTACAATAGTTTTCTAAATAAGTTGCCGACCGATTGCTGGCACCGGGCGCGTGTTCAGAGAGCAGCCCCAAGCGTGCAGTTTTCGGGCAACACGTCCCTTTCGCCAATGAATCTTTTTCTTGAATTATTAACCTTTCGTCTAACATTCGATTCCAAGCACAAAGTTCAACAAAGCCCTCTAATATTTCCCCCAGACAAAACTGCCGTTAGTGCAACAAGCTAACCCGTCCACACGCGCGAATAAGCGTGGATGAAATTTTTTAGACAACCCACGTGGCATACATTAGCCTATTACGGCCATTTCTGCCCGACGATTGATATTCTAATGGCACAAAACAGCCTCGACAGACAGTCCTAGAGTTCTACCCCGTGCAACTTGACACAAAACAGCGATGGTTCGTGCAACTTTTGCATTCAAACGCGCTCCCATCGAGAAGGCAATTTGCGCTGAGCAAAAGTGCGCAAAAAGTTTTCGAGTCTATAGATCAGCTTTTAAAATATGATCCCGTCGTCCAAACCATCTGCCGGTTGGTAGAAAAACAATTTTATTAATTAGTCTTTGTTGTCGACGTTTCTTAACTTTCTATATGGAACGGAGAAAAAGACCTTTTGGGGATCCATGTATCAGTGCTATAAGTGTGCCGAGAACATTCGCATACATTATATTTATAAAATATTGGGATAAAAAACTGTTTCTTTTGTGTTTCTTTCTATAAAATCAGAAATAAAAATTCAAAAGCTAGTTACTTCGAATCAATGGGTTAGTTTGAAGGAGATGCGATAGCCATTGTCTTCGGTTAAGAGGTTGGGATTAGTGCTGTGGACACAATCGTTAAGGGGGTGGGTTGCGCTGGCAAGTCGAGGGGAGGTAAGGGTTGGCCCGCACACGACACATCTTATCCTTGGCTAGTGGTGCAACACTTTACTTCATCTCATTAACTAAAGTAATTGTTCTCCTGAAAGACAACATATTCATTACCTCATATCCAGAACATAATTAATGGAGTTGTGAAGAAACCAATGGCCATGACTGTTGAACGCCTGTGCCGGTCACACGGGATCGGTCGCCCGCTAACACTTCAACTTTGAAGAGGATTTCTAGTCCATACAGCTAAATTAAACTTTTCGTTAAAACCGAAGTTTACGACGGAAAAATGAGAAATCGGCCGAATCCTAATGAGAAGCTTTTCAAATTACAAAGGAGAAACACGTGCAATCTCTAGAGACAGAGCAATCTTTACGTATTTCAACAACTACAGGAAACTCATGACTTATTGTACCAGATATTGTTAAACAAGTCAACTTTTTACCAACTTTGAAGAAGAGCAATCTGTTGCGTGCTTTTGTAGGAAACGATGAAGTTTCTCCCGCTTTGCCTCAGCTTTATCAAAACCTTTAAAAATTGTGCATTTTCTACAAAGAGATTTACATCATTTACAGAGAAAGCAAATGAAGAAAAGTTGTGTGTTAGATTTTTGAATATATGAGCTAACCAAAAACCTTCAAAAAGCGTAGGTTAAAGACTCTTTTATAGTTCGTCATTTTCCGCTGATGTGACGTAACATTTAAAACTTATATTGCAGAACTGCACCCTTTCAAATTGAAACTTTCCCTGCAAATTTTATACATGGCTAGAACCTACCTCGATAGCAAATGGAAGGCGCTTTCTAGATATTCTGTATAAATACCCCTTGTTTTCTGAGTAAAACATAGTGATACACGCGAATACATTTGGGAAAATGGCGAATGCCGTTATAACATGACGTCACTGAAATTTA
Source organism: Acanthopleura granulata (assembly GCA_016165875.1). Lineage (NCBI taxonomy): Eukaryota > Metazoa > Mollusca > Polyplacophora > Chitonida > Chitonidae > Acanthopleura > Acanthopleura granulata. The sequence goes on from JABBOT010000008.1 coordinate 23,863,497, forward strand.
AGGATGGAGGAGGCTGGAACTGAGATTACTCGCATGAGTTAGGGCATCCACTGATAGAACCATATTTTGAACACACCAGAGTATATTCACACACCTGAGTTTAATAACACTTGGACACGGCGACGCATCTAACACACACCTGAATATCCTGACACACTGAAATATGCTCACACACGTCAGTATACTGACACATGGGCATGCCGACACATCTGAGGCATGTGAGTATGCTCACACACGTCAGTATGCTGATACACCTGCGTATACTGACACACCTCAGTATACTGACATTTGGCCATGGGTATACCGACACATCTTACCTGCCTGAGTATACTGTCACACCTGAGTATACTGATTCACCTGAGTATACTGACACTTGCCCATGGGTATACCGACACATCTCACCCACCTGGGTATACTGACACTATTGGGTATACTGATACACCTGATTATAATGACACACCTGAGCATACTGATACACCTGATTATACTGACACTCCTGAGTATACTGACATACCTGAGCCATGGGTATACCTACACATCTTACCCACCTGAGAATACTGACACACCTGAGAATACTGACACACCTGAGTATGCTGACACAACTGAGTATACTGACACACCTGAGTATGCTGACGCACCTGAGTATACTGACACAACTTAGCATGCCTGAGTATTGTGACACACTGAGCATACCAGGACAACTGGGTATTGTGACACACCTGAGTATGGTGACACACTTTAGCATACTGACACACCTGGGTATGTTGGCACACCTGAGTATTGTGACACACTGAGCATACCAGGACAACTGGGTATTGTGACACACCTGAGTATGGTGACACACTTTAGCATACTGACACACCTGGGTATGTTGGCACACCCGAGTATTGTGACACACTGAGCATACCAGGACAACTTGTGTATTCCGACGGCCTTGAGTATGCTGACACAGCTGGGTATTGTGACACACCAGGGTATTATGACACACCTGAGTATGGTGAAACACTTTAGCATACTGACACACCTGGGTATGTTGGCACACCTGAGTATGCAGGCACACCAGAGAATTGTGACACACCTGAGAATGGAGACACACCTGAGTATTCTGACACAGACTCACTCACACACAGAACACACCAGGACAACCTGAGTATTCCGATTCTCTTGAGTAATCTAATACATCTATTAATACTTGCGTGCTCAAGGGCATCACTACACTAATGTTGCACCGGTATGGTCTTTGTGTCAGTAAACTCAGTTGTGTCAGTATTTAACATGTACCCTCTTGCGGACACAATAGAGTGCTCCAGCCTACTCTAGCATAGTTGACATTTCTGAGCAAACTGTCATATTTAAATACTCTGGCATAACTGATTATACTAATATACTGACACATATGTATTCTATCATACTAGTACATCTGACGATACACCGGCATGTCCCAGTATACTAACACATATAAGTACCACGACATGCCTGAGTACAGAAAAAGACATAAAAAGTTTTGGCACTGTGAAGTGCTCCGACACATATCTGTGTATATTGATGCCTCAGGCCCTAATGGCACACTGAAGCACTATGGCATATCAGAGTACAGTGACACTTTGGCATGCCTGAGTACACTAACATACCTGAGCCTATTGACACATTTAACCACTCTGGCACACAGGCCTGAGTATTCTGACGAATCTGAGTGTGCTGGCACATATAAAAGTACACTGACATACTGTGCGTACTCATCCACTTGAACGTACCGGCACACTCAGTTACCGGTTTTCTGACATACTCTCGTGTCCTGGCACTTCTGAGAATACACTAAACACCGGAGCACAGGGCCACAACGGAGTATATTGTCCCATCTGATCAGCATGCTGGCACATATTAGTATGAGCGACGTATCTAAATATTCTGCTGCATTTTAGTATATTCAAATACTAGAATATACTGATATACTTGAATGTAGTGGCACACCTGAATATGTATGTATGCTTTGGTTTTACAGTGCTAAAGTGCTACCAGACAAGACACCCCACCCAGTCTAGTTTCCGTGATCTAACTTCTCAGTGCCGAGCGACAAGCGAGGCAACAACAAGTACCATTTTTTAAAGTTTTCGGTTTGACGCGGCCTCCAGGTGGACACTCTAATCACCAGGCGACAGAGGCAATCTTACACACCTGAATACTTCGACACATCTAAGTACACTCAGTTTACTGATACATTTGAGTTCATTGACTCATCTGAATGCTTCAGTGCATGCTGGTTGCCAAGTACAAATGTACGTGTATTTGAATATACTGACTCATTTGACGTACCCTGGCACGTTTATATATATGGGGAAATTAGGGAAATGTAGCTCGTGGATCGGAGACTGTGTAGAGGGCATCCTGTATCCCGTGGATCGGAGATAGTCTGTGGATACATGGAGTATGTAGTGGTCATCATATAGTCTGTGGATACCGGGAGTGTGAAGTGGTCATCATATAGTCTGTGAATACCACAAGTGTGGAGTGGTCATCCACGGTAACCCGTTGATCGAAGACTGTGTAGCGGGCATCATGCAATCCGTGGATCAGAGACTGTGTAGAGGGCATCATGTAACCCCTGGATCGGAGACTGTGTAGACAAGATCATGTAGCCCTTCAATCGGAGACTCTGTAGCGGGTATCATGTAGCTCGTGGATCGGAGACTGTGTAGAGGGCATCCTGTATCCCGTGGATCGGAGATAGTCTGTGGATATCGGTAGTGTGTAGTGATCACCATATAGTCTGTGAATACCGAGAGTGCGTGGTGGTCATCACAGAATCTTTGGATACAGGGAGTATGTAGTGGTTATCATATAGTCTGTGGATACAGGGAGTGTGTAGTGGTCATCATGTAGTCTGTGAATACCGGGAGTATGTAGTGGCCATCATATAGTCTGTGGATACCGGGAGTGTGTAGTGGTCATCATATAGTCCGTGAATACCGGGAGTATGAGAGACACCAGACATGGCATCTGACCCATTATACCGACATCAGGACGACCATTCCTGTTTTCTTGCTCTAATCTGTCAGTGGTGAGCGCCAAGCCAGACGGTCACAAGTAATGACCAGACAGAGGACTGATATCGGATCTCAATACCTCATGGTCTCCATAAAGTACGTGGGTAGCGGGACTGTGAAATGGTAGTCGGGTAGTCACTCGATACCGGGTGTTTTCAGTGGTCATCACGTAGTCTGTGTAAACCGGGACTGTGAAGTGCTGATCATATAGCCTGCCGATACTGTTTTCGGCGTAAAATTCCAATCAGATAAATACATGAATAGTGCATAGTGTTCTCCACAAAGTGTGTGGATATGATGACTGTTTGAGATTATCTTCAGAAAGTATTTCCTTTTATTTATTTATTATTTTTTTTTTTTTTGGCTCACTGTATAATGATCACTATGTAGTTTGTGGTTAGGGCGATTGTTCATACAATATATATATATATATAGCAAGGATACGTTAATTGCATAATAATGGTCAAGGTGAACTAAAGTATGCGGAGATTGTATAGATGTGATCACTTAGTTTATTTATGTTTACCATATAGTGATCCCTGTTGATGTGTTTGATATGTTTGAGATATTGATATGTTTACTATGCATAGTAACATGAAGTTTTGTGGAGATAGCGTTAACGCTTCATTGTTATGTTACCCGTAAGTTGCCTTGAGACTTACCAGTAATTAGGAAAAACCAACTGTTGCTGGTTTCATGGAATTTTAGTAAAGACTTCTGCTTGAAGTAGACAGTTTCGAAAAAGGCTTAAAGCTACACAGTCCTATAATATAAGAAGGTTTCTTTATTAAATGACAAATATCCTCCATGGTTAGTATGGCATAAATGTTGACATTTGCATGCTGGACCACAATTTGATACAGACTATAGAGCGCTGGTTGTCTCCATTTTGTGCAATATACTGCACTGGACTTAAAAATCGCGTTACGCCAAGGGACATTTTTACGACAAGGTCAGCAATATAAAATGCCATGAGTTAAAATTCATATGTATGTTACCACCATGGTTGAAAGCACTAAAGAAAAATTACAAAATTTTGGTAAGATAAGGTATTCCTCTGCACAATACAAACAGTCCTGTTCTTCTTTTTATCTTGTACTGACAAGATGATGTGCATGTGTGAGGAAAGCGGACAGAGCCCGGGGAAAACCCACAGCCTTCCGCAGGTTGCTGGCAGACCTTCCTGCGTACGGCCGCAGAGGAGGTCAGCATGAGCTGAACTTTAACTCACAGCGATCACAGTAGTGACAGGCTGCTCATTCATTGTGTTGCCCTAGCACACTAACACCTCAGACACACAGGCCTTTAGTTATGGTTTATTTATTTTATTTGATTGGTGTTTTACCCCGTACTCAAGTTATGGGGATGTAACATAACATATGTACCACACAGTACACTTTTGAGTGAAAGAACACCGAGAAAAAAAATAAGAAACACCACTGGAAGGAGTATTAAAAACCGTATCCGAAAATTTCCTCTATTGATATCTTGGATACTTTTTGACTGAATATACTTCAGTTCAGATGATTTCATTTTCGTGGTGAACTTTCTGTGTCACATTGATACTGTAGGATTCCATTGATGTGAAGCTGATGTTTTTACAAATTTCACCTTGAGGTGAAATTTAGATACCGCCTACTCATATTATGTTATAGTACATATACATTCTAAAAAGCTTGTGAAACAATAAATACTGCATTCGGGGTGAAAACAATCTTTGTGACGTCTTTGAAAGATAGGCTGGTCCAAATACTCCACCATACAATTCAACCATCGGATTCATTTTAAATTTGTTAAATTTTTTAAAAAATCGAAAAAAGTACATGAAGTTCATTCTTTATATACTTTTTAGTTGCCTTTCCACTGACTGTTTAATCATAATGTGGCTTTTTTTTTTCAAATGACCGTTAACCACATCGTGCAGGGCCTTGGGTGACACTCCAGATAGTCGAACGTAGTACCACGTAACTAAAGCACAGTTGTGGCAATGTGCTGAGGGACCTTTAAGCTCATTTTTTACAGCTTATTTAATACTTACCGGTTTTAAAATTTCAAGAATGTTTAATTTACCTAAGCTTTAATAGTTTTATTTAGGTACTAAATTACTGTGTGGAATCCGTTCTATGCAGGGCTTTTAGAGGAATAAGCCTACAATGTCTTTCTTTATAATTATTATAAGTACTATACTCATAATAACGTTTTATGTCAGAAAAAATTCCGTTATTACCACTAGAAAAAAAAGAAAAAAAAATATATGAAGAGAGGGATGAAGATGCTAAAGCTGTGATTGTCATGCAATAAATAAAGTGAAAAACAAAGCCTTGTTGCTGATACAAAAATCATGTAGCCGGCAAAGCGGACCCAATCTCAGCGTTCGAGACTGCAACAAGTTCGTAACTATAATATTATCTGTATGTGTATTCTGTCAATGGTCGTAAAAATACTGGTAATAGTTCTTGTAATGTCGGCAATTTTATTAAACGCTGTGCCTTTTTGTGCCTAGTCTCATCATCGTTTCCCCTCCACCACCCCCGGGCGTTGTTGTATAGTGCTGCCTCCGTGGAATACTCTGCGATGGCAAGGCTCCAGTGATGAAGAGTCACCCAGTGGAGACGATCAATTTGGCAGATCCTTCACGAAAGAATTTCTCTTAGAAAGTTTCTGTTATAAAGATCAACACAGTTTCACCCCAAGTAAAAGCTATGAAATGTAAATATTAGCAATCCAAGTTGTGAAATGACTCGGGACCCTCATTGGGAGTGTTTCCCACAAATGTAAACCGTTTGTGGAACACTACACAATTTATAATAACTGATGTGTTGGAAGGGTTAGTGCATCACAATGACACAGGAGTCTCTCACCAACGCGGTTGGTGCTCTGCGTGTTCAAGCCAAGCTCATATGTATGGCTTCCTTTCCGGGCTCTGCCGGGTTACCTCCCATCATAATGCTAGACGCCGTCGTATTAGTGAAATATTCTTGAATACGGCGTAAAAACCAATCAAATAAATAAATATACAATACAATACAATATAGGTAAAATGTAAACCGTTAAAATAGTATTGGTAAATATAAAACATAAATTGTACAATAGTGCATTTCTACAGTATACGTAAATGTTAACTTTTGTGCAGTACTTTCTTATTTTTCGGCCTATGGTGTAGGTAAATGTGAGCCTTGAGGGATAGCCTTGAGGGATAGCCTTGTAGAGAGACATGCGGAGTAGCGTGTCAAAATGCCTGAATATAAGGATATCACGCGATTCAGGCTAAGGGACGGTCCCTTAACATTACTTCCGCCACGATCCGTTTAAAACAATTGCATGCAGTGAAATATTTAATCTTATTTGGACAAACTGACAAACTAAGAAACCTCCTTATTAAGCCTAAGTAATGCCAGCGAAAGCTGGGCTCGAGCCGTTGACTGCACTGTCCAGAGGCCGATCGTCTGAGGCCTGAACGTCGTTTCATCAACCATCCTCTCCGGCCATATGTGGGAAGGTCCGCCAGTAACCTGTGGATGGTTGTGGGTTTTCTCCACCAATCAAATAAATAAATAAATAAACCTAAGACAACCAGGTCTCCACTATATCAACGTTCATTAAGGTGGCAGTAAAACATTTAATAATTCCATGGGGTTTTATATATGGTTCGCACACATTTTAGATCATTTGTATGTATAAAGTTATACAAATACCTAGACTCCGTTGCACAAAGTCTGGGTTGAAAAAAAGGATTATTCGCGTGTTATGTTGATTGCATCTGTATACCCTGGTTATACACTTCTACAAGTATGTGCCTATACATGAGTCGGAAACGAAAACAAATGTAACCGCTGATTTTAATCATTTCTCTTAAGGCTTCGAGATAGGCTATTTTTGGATTAAGGTTAATGGCTTTGAGTTGCTTTGTCATATATCATTTTTTTTCACTTGCCCTGCTGAGTTTATGACATTTATCCTTTGTAATGTTAACTATATGGAAATTAGTAATCTGTTTCATGGTCAGATTTGTGTTTCCAAAATTGTCACCTGGGCAGGGCAACGACCTCTGATGAAATATCTCTAGAATTAATCAGATATTGAATATGCTAAATGTATATTTTAGAAATAGAACCTATTAAGGTGACTGCTTAAAACTTAAAGAACACGTGTAAGCTAGTGTAAATCAAAAAATTCTCCACACATATAATGGTGTGTAAATGTGCAAAAACTTTCGCCCTGTAGAAGTGAATTTACGGTTATGGCCGACCGTGCTCGGCCCAATACCCTTTCTAAACTTACACGCCGTTCATAGTAAACCTATGCAACTCAGGTGTTACTTTTTTGTCGTTTAAATCTACATATGTTTTTTGTTTTAGGTGACTCGACCCCTGAACCACTTCACTGGCGGCGGCCGTTCGTGGCACGTGTTGGCTAAAGGCTTGTGGCGTCGCTACTTCGACGTCCGCGCCATATTGTGTCAGATCACAAAAACGAAGCCGTCGTTACCTGAAGCTGGATCATTCTCCTTCCCGGAAGAAGTGATGATATAAATTAAAAATATTGATAGGGACCAGTGCTCAGCATGCATGTGGTCAAAACATCGGACTGCTAAGGTGTGGCGAGCGAATGTTTCCCAGTGTCATGATAAGTACCTGTAGAGATTTAGGGCATTCTTCGTCCGTTATGCTTTAATATAAACTATCCGTTGGGTGCTTTCTTTATAAGAAGTGACAAAAGGCCTTATTGATATAATGGATCACTGCTGAGACGTTTTCTCTAGAATGTTTGAAGGTAACATTTGGAAGGCATGCTTCGCTGTAATAATAGATAGAATAAAGTCCACTTTTTGCTTTGTGGCAGGACACTTATCGGATAAAAAAGACCGAGTCATTTTTAATCCCTAACTAATCACTTCAACAAGTAAGGTGTCGGTGTGGTTTAGTCCAGTTCTTAAGCGGACGGCAAAACCGGACTTATGCCTTGGTCTGATGAAAATATTGTCCTATCAGTCGATAAAACCTGTGAAAAGGGCTTTCGAAACAGATATATTACGAAAAAAATATTCACCCCAAAAATATGGCAAATATTCGCAACAGAGGACTCAATAAATACTGCATATTTAGAATTTTCCGCTGGCGGGTTTTCGATCCCAAGTAAGTTGCAAGAAGTCAAGGACGCTCATTTAGCTGTGTTAATTTCTTCAAACGAAAACAGGACAATTCAATTTCATACTCCCTCACATGACGCTTATATTCCACTCTTCATGACGAAGAAAAACCTGGGTCAACTCTCACGTCTCCTCATAATTCCGATCCTGGCGAAGCGATTTGTGGCACAAACTTAATTGCACAACACTACCAAGTCTCAGTATGAGATGACTCACGCAATGTCAGTCGTTGGGACAAATCCTACATTCTTAGAGAACCATAGGTATAGTGTTATATCCAGGAGAACGAGATTTGCCAAGAGCCGACAGAAATTTAACTGAAGAGAGTCTTAAAAGTGGCCTTGGGTCGTGTGATTTTACTGCAAACATATAATCATTTATTTGATTGGTTTTTTACGCCTTACTCAAAAATATTTGACTTATACGACGGCGGACAGCATTATTACTGTATATAGCATTATTTCTATATCGGAAGTAAGAAAAAATGATAAAGAATTATGTGCGCATATAAAAATGGCATTTTGGGGCGGTGTTGAAATACAGTAAACCAAAAGAATTACATTCATGTTAGTGTTGCTGCTTATAGTTAGTCTAAGATTTGACATTCCTTGATGTGAAAGATATTTTGTACAAACAATCTCTAAGTTCAGACAACCATACAGCAAGTCAAGTCGCATCTAGATCCCTGGGGTAAGGTCTGTAACGGTCGTGTAACACGTAGGCTTACATAGTTCACACCGGAAAGAATTATTACTCACTCATATAATCTAGAACACCACAAAGTTGTGGAATCCAAACATAAGTGTCGTAGATTATGGGATATATGTATGTCACTGTCAGTTCCTTTTTATGTCTAAGATTTCAGTTCCGGACGATGGACGACAAAAATGCCTTAATCGACTGTAGCTGATTGATAATTTCCGGTCGTGAGTTTGACCACGCACAATCGTGCGCGTGCTTGCTTAACTCTGAGCTCCAAGTGACATACGTGTCCAGCACGTCACACAGAGCCATTCTGTTGTTGTAATTAGAGGTCAGTTACGACAATTTACCAGTGGAAAGGAGACGGCAAACCACACAGCGAGAAGCGTTCTCACTTTGGCTTACCGCCCATTAGAAACCATCTGGCGGCGCTGTGCCGAAGTTTCCACGACAACTACGTGATGGCCAGTTTAAGAGAAACAGAATGCGGTTATGGCCATTCTCCACAACAAAGGACATGCGCGGCGATGTGGTTTGTCCCTTCTGGCCTTCGCGGGAGGCTTATCCGGACACATTGTTCAGCCTATCGTCTCATTTAACTTAACTATTAATGCGGTTATAATGTTTTACGACATCAATTTATTCTTTTTTATGTGTACATAGTGTCACGTGCACACTGCCCGCTCACTGTAGACGCCATGACACGGGCTCTGATCCGCCATGACAGCGTAATCGGTCAAAGAGGAATTAGAGATACGAGAAATATTCTGAACGACTTTGAGCTTTTTGGTAAAGCACACAGTTTAATTACTTGAATAAAACGATAACACGTGTTATTTAAAACTTTCAGCTGAACCACATAGTTCTCAAATGGAAATAATACCGTGGTTCCATATGCACACTTTTGCGAACTGTAACGTTTTCATCCTGCTGAAAGCATATGGACGCTTTCTGGTACAGCACAGTCTTGTTCATAATTTCTGTTTGTTCGTAAAATAAAGAAATTTAAAACACAATGTTTTATAACTGTGCACTTCAGTTGATTACCAGTTAAATGCGTTGATTTTTGCGACATACACGTATGTATAATTATGACGTAAGGTTTCAGTGGAGTTACATTTTAACCTTTCCCTAACTTTACATGGCGGTAAATACCCGGAGGCGTGAAATGGACTGGAACTTCACTCAGGAATGAAGACAAACATTCGTTTTCTCTTTAAAACATAAAAATCCTCGAAGGAAAACAGCTGTTCGGCAGGGAGGAATGCAATCACTCGTCAAGCAAACGATTTTTGCAGAAAAACCTAAAGATGTTATAGTCTTTACATCCACACACTACATATGTAAATTTTTCTATCTTACAAATATATTTAATTCCATCATTCATCCACCAGATTTATTTTAAAAAAACTGATCACTGGGGGTCCCGTGCTCAAGTCCAGACCGGAACTGTCTCAGCTGTCAGACATATAGACCTTCCCGGCTAGTGAGCTGGGCACCGTATGGATTACCACGTGCCTGCCAACGTGGGTGATTTCCCTTGACCATAAATGTGCATAATTTCCATCTTATAAGTAAAATATGCTTTGAGTTACTTCTTGTTTAATGCTTATCATCAATATACCCTGAGTTACAATGATTCCATACAGTATACACACTGCGTGCAAGCAATTTTGTGTTGGTTCGAATAAATTAGAAATTAATCTATATATTCTGGAGACATTGAAAGAAATGATAAATATATATATAATCGAACTGAAATACGTGTATAATTTTTTTGCACATACTCCCTTGAATGATCCATGTTGGTGACATGGCGTGTAAGGCTCAAATAAATGCAGGTATATGTACTTAACTTCTGGAGTAATCTTCAATTATACCTTTCAATGTATCGATCTTTGACAACAGCTTTCATCATTTCCTTTGGCATTAGAGTATAAGAGTAACATTCACAGACCTATTTAGATTCACACAGAATGTCTTTATCTATGCAGGTTCTTTTCAGGTTTTTTTTGTTTTGTTTTTTTTTTACAATTTCAGATTAGCTCAAGGTACCTTTATGTGATGTTGTAAAAGGCTTTTGACCAGGGCCATGGTGACAGTTGTATCGTTAAAATCATCTTTGTGCTGTGAGGCGGGTGCGAAGTCTTTGTCTAAGTCGTCAACCCCGTCAATATTTGAATGACGAGCATAATGAATCGCCATATTAATAAGCTGGAGAGACGCTAATCGGTCCTCGCAGAGAAAGCACATATCTAACCAAGCGATGTCCCTGAGACGAATCCTTTGTAAGAAAACGTCATTCGATAAGCATCGCTCTGATTGGCTGTATATAAAGACCCCATGCTTGACACGGGGACCTTGCTGACTGTACCTTGGGTCTAATGTTTCATCAAATGCAGCTTTAAGGGAAGGGAAAACTACATTGTTCCGAAGAATGACGAGAAAAAAAAAAACAATTTAGATTAAGAGATGCCGAGGAAATGGGACCTCCAACTCTATTAAGCCGGACTACTTGACCTTACACTCTGTCCGACCAAACTTTATTTCATGATTTTCTCCAGCTCATTGTTCCGTCATATTTCACGACTGGTGAAGCGATAAATTTCCAGATGCTGTACCGGCTATCAGGTTACTTAACTCTACACGGCTAGCCGTCGATGACCAAACCGTAACAAGCTTAGCCCGCGGTCTGGACACTGTCCGTGCCTTGTTCCTGTGGCTACCCTTGGCCTTTGTCCCTTGATAAAATAGGGGAGCCTGCCCGGGGGTCGAGCTGGGGTTGGGCAAGACTAATTACACCTACTTTTTTTTTTCTTCTGCTCATTATATCGCAACACTTTCCCTGACAGGTCTTGTGAAAACCTGCAATGATAAACGATTTACGATAGGCTAATTACATATGGATATACAGGTTCTGAAGGGTTCTCAACAGGATCGGCTTCTCTTATATCCACAACCTATACTGACAGCTTGAAACCCAACACGATTCAGATTGAATCGAAAGAAGAAAACTTATCCCCCAAAACAGACATAAAAATATTCCCATGCATTATTAATATAAACACCATAGATGGGTTCACATAGAACAGGTGCAGCTAGCTGAACATTTTTCTTGAAGTTTGCATTTTGCTGCTTCAGCGATGAAAAAAAAAATCGTGAACCAAGAGCATGAAAGTGACTTTTTTGTTAAATGTCGTTGTACGGATTTGAAATGCATCGCTTGATTTAGACAAGAATTTTGATAAAAACTATGGAAATTGAAACGTAAGTAAACGACGTGCGATCTTGCTGTTTCACATTTTCTATAAGAATAGCTACATTCGCGCCTTGGTGTTTCGTGGTAGGCACCCCTACCTGAGGCGTGTCTTTCGGACTTCAGGCCGTATATCTTCTGAAGAATATTTCACTTATATGGAGACAACTGTCATGTCAATGGTCAGAGGCTTCCAAGAAGCCCGACAGAAGCCATTTCACCCCTTCGGCTTCCTCACTGATGGAGTTTGTTGATACTTTGTGATTTGTCAAAGGTAATGCATGACTAAATAAATATTATTTATTTAATTCAATCTGTTAAAGACCACACAGACCCACATATAATGTCAGATAAATCAATTAGATAGGGCAATTGCATTTATCATGGCAAACGAAAATTTCGAAAATTTCTTTAAGATGCCTCTTCACATTCAAATACATGTATATCAATTAAAAAGCGAACGTTTTTGCGTTCACTCGCTTTGTTGTAAATGTATCAAGTAAATTTCGAAGACAGCACACATCTGTATGGAATTTATTTGTGACTGATGCAATATAAAGAAGGCATTTCCCAGATATTTCGCTTATCTTGGTTGTCCGGTAGTATATCGGTGACTAGGAGAGCATTGTTACATCACTAGACTGGGAACAAATTACACGTGGACTGTTTTCAATTATTTTAGATTTGAACGGCCTGTATTATTATCTCGAATGCAACAAGAATATAGGGCGTTCACACCCAACAAAGGACAGAATTACTGACGTGTTGATACAATAAATTATATTCCGCAGATTGGGTGTACTCTTCAGTTAATAGTCTTTGCAGTCATAGTGATGTCGAGTGTGTAAGATTCGTATATTGAAACGTCTCAGTGTAGTTTGTGGGATTTAATTATGTGTCACCAACAAACAGTGTCACATCTTCTGAAGTAAGCCAATCTGTGTCAAGCGAAACTTTATGATGACACTCTTTTTGCCAACAATACCGTAAACACTTACAGAAATTCTTTTCTGTCCGTAATCTTTCTTTTCTGTGGCTGAATTAATTTGCTGAAAGAGCAGTACAAAACAGTTTTTATGAACGCACAATGCATCGGAACAGCACCATTGAAGTGTTTTTGCCCATGTTTTGACTTCAAACATAAGACGATTCATGGGAAAAACACACAATGGAATTGTGAATAACTATTTCTTTCAGGAACTAGTCTTCATTAAAATGAACGGACATGACTAGTGTAGTTTGGCAAATTGGATTATGGTATGGGCAGCGGGTACCTTGTCTTTCCGTCTGCCAGACCAACCCGCTGACACACACCCCTTACACCAAAGAGGGACCCAGCCTTAGCACGCCTCACTGCGCAGCGTTAATGGGATGTGAGATTGGTACGATGTACACAACAGCTTACCCTACTCTTCTGGTCAAGCAGATGACCACTGGTCAGAAACACCTTCTCAAGACGTTGTTCTCACCTGGTCAACCTCATTGGGACAAAAACCCACCATGACCTGGTGGGCAGTTCTGGTTACGCCCATTTAACCACACTCAAATTGTGAGCTAATTGCAACACTAAATTAGCTGATCCCAATTAGTGATCTCCACAACAACAGCAACAACAATTCCGAGACTTTACGATACATTATAACTTTAATTTCTATTTCACGCATAATGAAGAAACATTACCTTTCATTTAAGGTTTGTTAAGTTTGTAGTTATTAATGTTTAAACACCATACAAGACAACAATTGTAATTTTTAAATTAACGTCTCAATTCATATATAGGCTTATGCATGCATCACACAAATAGTAATTGAGATTTTTCCCCTCATCCATTTTCCACAGAGACATTTCTGTGCATAGATACTGTTCAGAAATTTTCATATTAACAAAATTGGGAAATTTCACATTTGCATCAAAACTAATTCCAGCAGGGCACAATTGTCAGTTGGCACTAAGAAAGAACTTCATTTTTCGTTTAGCAGTTATAACATATTTATAGGTTGTCTTATAAACTATTTGTGTGAAATCGCCAGATTAATTAATGATACATTTTACATAAAATCATACAGCACATCAGTACTTCGCCAAAGAGCCTACAGATATTGTGCACTACTGCGCGCCTATCATTTGCATGTATCTTGGTTGTCTACTTTTCGGACAAATCGAACACAAACTCTGTGATTTTGTGGCCATACAATTTGCAAATGTCGATCGGATTTTAGCCTGTTATGGTTATATGTGAGTTGCAGACCTGAAATTTACCACCGTCCACCCATTGCTATTTTGGGTAAATCTACATCTGTGTTTCCATAAATCTTTCTGTGTTTCGCAGGTCATAAATTCACTCACTGAACTGTCCGATTTCCAAGATGAATTCTGAAGAGTTTTCGCTTTTACCCTATATATAAAAACTAACAACACTATACCAGGTAAAATCGTACTCTTCATTTACGTGAATTAAGCTTTATTCTATTGGTTTCCCACAGGTGAATCACCTTGCCTTGCAATCGTCGTATTTAAAACTTTTGATAGCAATCATCCCGACCGACAAAAACCCTCCAGCTGGTTACATCTCAGGTACCTATGACAGTTTATGAAAGTCACGACACTGTATATTCTGACTGCCTCCATGTATGGCTGAGTCAACAGTCGCGCCGTCCACGTCCGGTCGATCGGCAGATGAAAATACCGGCATTATCGATTGACTGCGGCGCATTAGAAAACATATTCGAACGTCCGCTATTCAGGCTGGGGCCTGCATTTCAGAGTCGAGTGATTTTTTAAGAGCCCGATATCGAAATGCAGGCAAATTTAAATTATTTCTGTATGTGATAGGGATGAGCACCTGTAGCTATTACAAACACCGCCCTACCATATTGTCAAATTTTATAGACGATTACAAATTCAGTCGTATTCGCCTTTTATGCATCCATACCTATTTAAAGCTGTATAAATATATTATCATTGAGATCGTGACGCTCCTAACGCTCATAGCCTTCCACCTGTACCGTGTATTCATATAGACAGCCTCCTGATTTATCGATATCGGAAATGACAGTCCTTTGTATAATATACGCAGTTCGCAATCACCTTATTATTATATATATCGTGCAGATTCAAGTCTTTCCAGATTTCGTCAAATGTTTAGTTTGGAGTGAATGCGATAAATTTACCAACAAAAGTCAGTATTCTTTAATTCTCCATGTTAAGGGGGCATCCATAGATTTGATGGTGTAACACACCAATACATTCAGAATTAATTGGCTGGTGAAATGCTTTATGAATATCCTCGGCACATTACATTTTGTTCGTCTTTAATATCTTGCATCATCATAGACAGTATGTGTAACAACATGGTGTCAAAAATTTGGGGAGACAAAATCTGTCAGGTTCTCTAAACTTTTAGCTTACACGTAGTTAATCGTATATCTCCACCTATAAATAGTGTGATGTCAGGAGTAACAACCTAGTTGAAAAGTTTCAAAGTGTGTCATTTTTCTGATTTTCAGTTTGTTTCTAAGTACCTAGTTTTCCTGTTTCATGTCTAATTTCATTCAGGTGAGTGTGAATAGAACGTATGTCGTTAAAGTACACATATATGTAAGTAATGCTTATGTAAAATTAACGTTGTTTTAAAAACAAAGCTTTCACTCTGCAAATCGATGTTCTTGTACAGGCAGGATTTGAGGTTTAGGCAAACGTCAATACGTCTACATTTTCACCCTGTATAGCATATACATAATCGTTTGGTTATATCAAATCGATTTGTTTCCTAAAATGTTTAACCGCTGATGTTAAATCTTTGCAACAAACATCGTTCAATGAACTCCGATCATCCAAAAGGATGGCTTTCGTTCAATTTGAAGCCGACAGCATGGTACCACAAGTCTGGTAAGGCAGACTTATTCATAGCCGCTTTATAGTATATTATGACTGATCGGTGTGCAATGTATTAGGTGGCGAGATTTGATGAGTTAAGTATGTACGATGAATGTATCATGTCATTTACGTGTATTACCTGGCCACGCGAACTGACGATGATAAATGGAATTATAATCACCTTGTTGGAGTTAATTAAATGTTAACTGGTTCGAGATACATATTATATGTGGCCGGCGGTAGTTCATACTGCCCTTGTATTACCTATACAAGAGGTCGTGTTTGTCCGACAAGCCTGGCACAATGTTAGGCTGCCCAATGCCCTCATATAGGCCGTGATAGATGAGCGTTTTGGGGGCACGGTGTCCATTTCGTGGGGTGCCTGACAGAGATTGATGAGCGGGAATTGATCCCTTTATTAAAAATATTTTTAGGGCTCGATAATATGCGGTGTTAAATAAAACTGTGGTTAAAGAAAGGGGTATTGTGTGGGATAATGTCTTCCAATTATGTGTAGTGCGGAAAGCATCACCCACCATACGCAATGGTTTTCCTGGGACAGCCGCAAGGGCATGGGGAAGTACATGGTCACACTCCGGACCGGACATGCTTTACATGAGCTGTGATCATAATGGACAAGCTGACAAGTGTCCAGTGTATGATGGATACACATGTTGTGACATTTCACACCGCGGGCTTTAATGTTTATATACATGCGCGTGAACGCAAAATACAGAAAACCCTAAATAACATAGCGCGCATAGATATGCACGGCCTTATACACCGTTGTATATAGAGAGATAAAGTGTTGAAAAGATGCATATCAGGAGATACAATGCCAAATATCATAACTGCAGAGTGATCCATGAAAGAAGGTATAATGTTAAACACTTCATATAAACATATTGGTCGATAATGGAAAATACATTGCTGAACATCTTAGTATGTAGATTTGTGGTGAGATTAAACGCCGAAGGTCTTACTCATTGAGTTACATGCTGGGAAATGAGACGCTAAAGATCGAACTTATTGATGGATGTGAGTGTGTGTGTGTGGTGGTGAGGGAGAATGGGGGCGTGCTAAAGAGCTTGTTGGTGGATCTGTGAAGAGATGAACGTCGTACTCGTCGATATAGGCTGTATGTGGAAAGTTCGAGTGCTGAAGATCTTACTCAATGATGGACGTGTGGGGAGATGAAGTGCTGAAGATCTTACTCATTGATGGACATGTGGGGAGATGAAGTGCTGAAGATCTTACTCACTGATGGACATGTGGGGAGAGAAAGTGCTGAAGATCTTACTCAGTGATGGACGTGTGGGGAGATGAAGTGCTGAAGATCTTACTCATTGATGGACATGTGGGGAGATGAAGTGCTGAAGATCTTACTCAGTGATGGACATGTAGAGGGGTGAAATGCTGAAGATTTTAAATATTGTTGGATGCCCAATGAATTATGACCACTTGATATTGTTAGCTCGGGAAAGCTCTTTGGTTGGTTTTACACCGCACTCATAGATTGAGGTCTAAAACCGTATTCAAAGACTGAGGTTTTACACCGGAGTCAAGGACATTTCACTTCATAAAATATACTGTAGGGTGGTCGGGATTGTGTGCATGAAGCATAAATTGGCTAGATCCAAGGAGAAACAGCAACGCATTAGTTGCAACGCATCCATTCCACAGAATGGATGCTAAATAAGGTATCTTTTGTCTATCGCCATATTCAAGAATTTTTTTACTTCTACTATGGCGTTCAGATCTATGGGTGGAAGGAAGTGGAGTGCTTGGGATAAACAACCTTTGACAAAGTACTGAGAGATTTTCTTACGTTCGACGTATAGTGCAAGGAATTAGGAATTGGAAGTAGAAAAGTGTCTAAATACCGGAGGGGAGACGTGTTACATAAAATATGGAAAGCGTGTGCTCCGGCTCAATTGCCCGGAAACACAAAACATGAAATTAGTGAACACATCATTCAATACATATGTATTTCAGTCAACAACGAAAGAAAAACTTTCAAAGAGTACGGCGCGTGGCGAAGTGATTATAACGTAATAGAGATTCATCCACTCATAAAATTGCATTCATCTTCAGCTTTATTTGATAACAATGTTCCATCACCTTTATCAGTTATTCAGTCAGGTGAAAATCATTTGGCGATGTTTATCAACATCCGACGATTTATTCTAGCTTTATTTTGAATAAGGCAATACAAAGAAGAACAATTATATCACCTGACCAAGACAGGTGATCGAAATACAAACTGCTTACAAACTTAAATTTTTTTTTTAATAAAACGATATTCACCTCATGTTTACTTTCATATGTTGTCATGGTATAAGTGCCATTCTTTTGTTATCATTCATATTTTTTCTGAAACATATTTCGCATAAAATTTATGGCTAAAAAGACTTGACTTTAGAATCATAGTGCAGTGTTCGATGTATTGCAACGTGCTTAAAACTTATCATTTTAAAATGATCTTTTGTGGTAAATAATAGCTTTATTGTAGAATACATAAGCTTTGTGCATTGCGGAAGTTCAACATTTCAGCTAATTTCATCACAATAAACGGACTTCAGGGATTTTAGTGGTGACCATTGTGTATGTCAAAGATGTGTTAAATCTAAAAATGCTGAAGTGACACAGGGGTTTGTTTTGATCGGAAATAGCATACTTTCAACTGGAACAAACTGCTTTATGAAATTATTTAGCTGATGGGGTATGGTATACTGTAAATGGCTGATGAGTTTGTTTTCAACTGCACGGCATATTTTCTGTCTTTAAGCAATTTCATGAAATTTAAGCTTAAAATAGACAGGCATGCATTCTTACATATTGCAAGCATGTAAAAGAAAATAGCTATGAAAACCCAACACCCCATGGTCAAACCAAGTAAGTTGGTATTAAATGTTGCGAGTAAATGTACCTATATTATTACCAGGAACATACAGAAGTAAGCATATAACACTGTAGAATTAGCAACGGGAATATTTAGCCGTATATATCATAGAAAATATAAGCTTTTTCGTAAACAAAAAATATAATCGTTCGGATGTGTTGTAAAATCATTATAAATGGCTTCATTTTCTAGAGAGGCATTCACGAAGTGACTCAGAGAAATGCTTAATAAATGGGACATAATCCAGTAAATCGGGCCTCAGGGCGTTTTTTTTTTTTTGTTGTTTTTTTGGTTTGTTTTTTTTTTTTTTGTTTGTTTTTGTAGCGCATTCTTGTCAGTGACATGCACAATGACGACTGTTAATTGGTATCTTTTTTTTTCTACACCCTAACATGAAACCACTTCCGGCGTAAGTTAGAGCGTAAGCAGTGAGCTCATTTTATTCTCACTGGAATCTTTTGTCAAAACTCAATTTGTCGTGAAAATACTATCATCAAAATCTGAAATGCCGATAGTCGTTACAAAGCTGCGTGATTCGTGCACACAATGGTGAGCAGGTTATAAGGGTAGCGAACCTAACCCAACCAGCCAAACACACAGGGCTACAAGCGGTGCTTTTGTCGGAGGGCTCTAGGGCCGGGCAGATGGGTGGTAGGACGATCAGGGCAGGCGGTATACGCCCTTGCCCAGGGTACGCCTTTGTCACGAACTGCCCCACATTGTCGCTACGGGTGAGGTGTGACATATCCGCTAGTAGCAAATTTCTACTAATTAACTGATGGAAAGTGTCATTGGCGTAACACGTCTTTCAATTGTAACCAGAAGTCTATTTGACGGGATGGAAAGGTTTGCGGACAAAATAACAAACGAAGTAACAATAGCCAATCGCCCGATCACCAATAAAACAGACCAACAGACAAATCAATTGGGATGACAAGTCAGGATGATAAATAAAGTCCGTGGGAACAGAGATGAAGTGAATAGTTTAACACAAGTTAAGTTGTCTGACAGTATATTGTGCGTTGCATGATAAAATGATTTAAACTGTCAGTTTATATGGAGTCCAAGATTACATGTCTTGACTCCAAGTTAGTGTGTTATTACATACATGTACAAGGCCTTGAAGTGCATTAGTGCATTTGAACATTATTTATAGACGACAATTATGCATGTAAAATTTATTCCCTCCTCACAGGTTTCTCTCTACCCCAGCTCTCTTTTTCTCGTTTGACATCTAAATGGGCAATAAATATGCCAAAAATTAACATATACTTTTCAGTGCGTTTTCCAAGTCATTTCATCTTAAGATAACTATGTGTGTCGTCTTCATCAAACAAAATAAAGTTTTTGTCCCATGTTTTAATTTTTAAGGTTTCTGTATGGTTCTGTTTGTTGCATAGTTTGATTAATCCGTTACAATTTGCTCTTTAGTTTGATTCATCCATTTTTATTCGAAACAATGTGAACGCAATCCTTCTGGTCAAATCGTATTCTTTAAACATTGTATATTGTCTTACAAGTTGAAACCATTTTTGTCAGTTGTTAAAAATCAATGTGTGATTTTCAAAGGTCAGTTCACTGAAGTTCTGAAATCCCTAAGACGATGCACTGAATTGACCCGTATATATATATATATCCTTTTGATTACATTGGCTTTACATGTTTTCCTTTCATTAACCACTTTATCCTGAAATACATTTTCGCCTTGAGTGTTTCTCTTTTCTATATCGCCAGTGGTCAGAGTAAAGTGCTTAACAAAAAAAAAAAAAAAAAAAAAAAAAAAACACATCGCACTTAGAAACATATTTTTTTCTCCGCCGCGAGAAATCTAAATTTCCCTTTGACTGTTTGCCGCATGTAGATTCACCATGGATAACGGTTAAAACAGCAACCGTTACCGGAAACAAAACGACATATACATTGTGAATGTGCATGCGAACATGTGCACGAGCGAGGGATTTTTTTTTTTTTTTTTTTTTTGGATGGTGTGCAGTTTATCGCAGATTTAACAATTAAACATATTCAATGGGTCCAAATATAACTCCAGGGACAAAAGACATGCTTTTTTGTTGGCAACTGACAGCAGTTGTGGGCTGTAATGCATGGACTATATAGACTTATAATTACAAAACAGTCGCTCTTTGTTTGTATTGTGACTAGTGTTAGTTCTCACAGCAATCTCACATAGTATCTGCTCTCCTATAACATATATTCATACCATTGCATGGTCAGTTGATACACGTTTGACACAGCAACTTTGATAATGCACTGATGTGTGACAGCTGAATACCGTGAATTAAATGTACAAATACCTGTGTCGTTCAAATTTTTCAAATTTGGAGGATTCCCGCAATTTTTCGCATTTAAATTTTTTTCTACTTCCATTTTTCACTACTAACTTAATTTCCTTTTTAAATTTTAGATTATTTTATTCGTTCGTTTATTAAATCAGTTATAATCTCATTCGGAAAGATGTGTAAGCTATAAATAGATGTGACAGATGTATACATGTACATGTAAATTTGTCTTTGTTGCATGTTATGCTCGCGATCCCCTTAACCCCCCCCCCAACCCTCCCACACACACACATCCACTTCCTTCCCTAGGAAAAATAGAATGAATCGCGTAGAATTGTAAGGGTTAAAATGTGGGCTGGTCCCATCATTAACATAAGCACGGAAAAATCTCCAACATTACTCTGTTTCCAGATTGTAATTTTAATGTGGTACATTTATACCATCCATGCCACAGCTTATTTTACCTTCTCCTTTAAAGTATAAGAGACATAGCCTTCCATCAATGGAATTAGATAATACACTGGAATCTAGGTGTACTTATTTCTGTGAATATTTTTCACTTAATTAAACTGTCGATGATTTTCGGCTAAACATGTCACACATACATTTTGTATAGTTCAAACTTTTTCAAAACCGTTAATATAAAGTTGGATTATACAATCTCATTTAGCTAAGAGATTTCATTAGAAAAATTGGGTGAATCAAGACGTAAATCTATTTTGCCACTTGCTAATTTTTTGAGCTGAAATCTGCAACAATACAGCGCATAAGTTCTAACTACTAACTTTTTAATAAAGTTATATTCAATCTTCATGAATGAGCGCTCCGGTAGTTTTGAAAGATGATTGAATTGTTCCTGCTAGCACAATACAATTTTGTTCCTACAAGTGCGGTCAGGTTTATGAGTGGAGGAAATCGAAGTGCCGAGGGCAAACCACCGGCCTTTGGTAAGTTACTGACGAACTTTTCACATCACATCGAGCGCCGTCGACAGCTTATTATATATCACCAAGGTTCCACGAACAGTGATATAGTGGGAAAATCTATAAATCCTCTGTTCAAGGCCGGGGACTGAACCCACATCTCGTGGTTAGGAGTCTAGCAGTTTGGGTCATTATCAGTATGTGAATTCAACTAAGAGCAGATGTATAGATTAAGACTGCAACACTGGCCATCACTCTGCGCTCAGTGCCGGGCAATCATCACTGTTCAAACAGAGACAGAGGGGACATTTTCTATTTTAAACTATACACCGCTAAAAAAAAAACCCGCATTCTGCGTGATACTTATCATAGCTCACGAGATCTGATTTGCATGCGCCCTACACGTTAAAGTCTTTCATGTCTCTAGGCTACAACACCATCGAATGAAGGCCAAAGAACTTGGAATATACCGGGCCATCACCACAATATAATATAAAGACTGCTTATAGGAACTGATAAATGAATTGAGATGCGTGAAGTATCATTTACTTCAACTGAAACAATCAGTTGTTTACTAAATTAAATCCATTCTCTGACTCCAGCGATCCGTCAGATATCACCAGAACTTCTGAATCTAAGCTTCGTCATACATTTGACTAGAATTTACATGATCGCCACTGCAAGGGTCAAGGTAATATGCCGTACATAATGCGTAGGGCCCATTGACACGTAATATAGACGATTTATAAGAGATTTATTTATTTATTTCACTGATGTTTAACGCCGTCCTCAAGAATATTTCACTTAAACGTGACTGACCAGCATTATGGTGGGAAGAAACCGGGATTCGTCACAAGCGATTTTGAAATAGCCTAAATCCAAAGTTAATCATGCTTTATCGTCTAAACCCACTTTGATACGGAGAATTATTAATATATTGCCATTCAAAATAAGTCATTTAACATAAATTAATTAAGATTAAGTAGCAAATCCACCATTCCAACCAATGTAAATAGTTGTATTTTTATTGTACAAAATAAATAATTTTCATAAAGCGTTCTTGTCATTTTATATACCGGATTCATGTATATATATGTGCAGTAAATTTAAGAACAATATTGAACATTCGTTGCATAGAACTCGGCACATATTTTCCCGCTTACTGCACACAAAGCAAAAATAAAATATGCATACATAACCTCCATTTACATTCTCTCGACATGTATATTATAGAATTCATTATTCAGCAGTTTGGATTTCCAGAACAAAACACAAACATGGATGATGCCGTTTGGAACTGTCCCTTATGAAATCAGTATATATTTTACATATATGTACATAATAAACGCAGATCTGTTATAAGGCACGATTTTTGTTTCAAAAAATGTTCATCACACAGGCGAAGTTGGGGTTCTGTTGTCTGATATACAACCTTCTGGTGAGCGATGAACAGACAGCGTCTTATGTCTGATGCTTTCGTCATCGTCACTGTCACTTACGTGGTCTACGTCACACTCTATGTCGATTTCTCTCTCCTTTGCCTCGCTTTCCTCAACGGAACAGGAATGGTCGAACGAGGCTTTCCGCTTTCCGTGTTTCACTGAGCAAGTCCTCAAACAGCGGCATTTGTCCTGCGTCTCCGGGACACCCTCTTTCTTGTACTTCACGCGCCTGTTTTGGAACCAGATTTTCACCTGTTTTTCGGAGAGATTTAGGTAGGTGGCTATTTCTATCCTCCTAAGCCTAGAGAGGTACATGTTCGCAGCAAACTCTCTCTCCAGCTCTAGAAGCTGTGTGCTTGTGAAGGCCGTGCGGATTCTCTTGCTGCTCTGAAGGTCATCAGAAGCGCCATTTACAGACGAATTGCTAACAGCTCCTGTGTGTGGAAAAAGAAACAAGTTCTTACTGATTTATTTTGTTCACATTTTTTCACATTCCTACAGATTTGCAAATTGTTGGAGTTAACGTACAAAACTAACATAGTCAAGGACTTGGTGTTAACACTGTAATTCCATTTTGCCATCATTAATTTCTCAACAAATAATGCAAAGTGAAAAGCTGAAGTAACCAATAACATTATCTCGCCCATTGTTAAAGCCTGTAAGTATATCACGTACGGTTTGTCTAGGTTAGGTGGAAATATAATTGAAGGTCGGTGTGTATTTACGATATGGAAGATGACAAAGGTGAACCTGCCGTTTAGAGAGAATTCTAAAGTAAACGTTTGGGGAAACTTGATAGCTGAAACCCATACGTGGTAAAACCATTGGATTGAAGGAATAAATCATTACTCTAGACTGGGTTCAGCTTGACCCATTACCCCCTGTGGAAATTTGCCCCCGTCCCTCCCTCAGGCTCCCCCCATCCCAGCTCTCACTCCTTTCCCCGACTCCATCACCCACCTCCCTTTCCTCTAATCATAACTTACCGACCCCTGGACTTAAGACTTGAGGTCTACGTCCACCTACAGCCGTCATCGTGTGCTAATACCCAAGTTTATCACCCCTCGGGGCGAAGTGCCCCATAAAAAAATCACCCCACCAATCTGTTAGCGATTCCTCGCCTCTTTCAGCTTTTTTACCACAGCGTCGACCATATGTGGCTGGGTCATTATTGGTCCGCTTAATTTCTTATTGGCGGTATCGTAAAGCCCCACTTAACAAAAACAATAAATGGCGGATATGTGTGGGCACATTGCAGGCAACAAAAGCCGTGGTAAAAATCATACAAATTACGATAGAAAATCGAGCCTATTGAATACACTGATCAGGGCAATGATGCGCATCGGACCTGACAATAGTATAGTCAAACCCCATGTTTTATTTACACTCGGCGATCCTTCATAATAATTTCACGACCCGAATTCAATAAAAAATGCTCGCCTTTAACACCTGCCTTGACTTCCTTTTTCATACATTTTTTTCTTATTTTTATGGCTTTTGACTTTTCTATGAAGTTACGAAGACAGGCACAGGCCCGCGATTGTTTTCTTCATTCGCTGCAACATACATTTTTATGATGCATTCTTCCTTTTTTTCTAAAACAAGTATACAAACTTCCGTTTTCCATTTTTGTACATCTATTAGGCTTTTTGAGTTCTTTAATCAGCTTATAATTACCGAACCACTGGTAGTAATTAAATATTTAATATCTCAGGGTATACACATGTACGTGTAAATTAAAACACACGCAGAGATACACATCTTTACTACGACACTGTTTAGCGAAGAAAGATTTGTACAGTAACAACATGTTAACGTATAAATAAATCAACATAAACTACTTAAACCATTATTTTACTACGATATTTACTTCCTAACAACTATGTCATGGTCGAGGTTGAAATCATCGGGGTTATAAGGTCGATTGCGACCGGAAACAAATTCTGATTTTAACACATGAAATGAAAATTTGAACTAAAAATTTTGTAGCTGTTAAGATGAATTTATTTTTGACAAACAAAACTTTAACATCGCTCGCCATATCGTTTGCCATATTAATGTAAATCGTCATTGTTTAATTATGACGCCAAGGTCGTCTTTTCTCCAAAGCCCACACTACTATGACCATTCACTTTACATTCTTGAATGGAAGTAAATTGCATTTAACACAAAAACAATTTGCTTTGTACAATTATGATAATAAGTACCTACCTAAGTTGACGTATCTTAGTCTCCGTGGG
Source organism: Acanthopleura granulata (assembly GCA_016165875.1). NCBI lineage: Eukaryota > Metazoa > Mollusca > Polyplacophora > Chitonida > Chitonidae > Acanthopleura > Acanthopleura granulata. Next base: position 23,889,328 of record JABBOT010000008.1, read on the forward strand.
TCCACGGCTGTGTAGTCTGGACTGGGTAAGCTCGTTAATGCTCTCTGTCCTGGGGATTTCCGTGGGATGTCCAGGTTAGGCCGTGATGGAATGGGGTAATTCGTGGAACCGTGGAGGGTCGGGGTAGATATGACGGTGGCCAGTGGCTTCATGAGGGGGATGGATGTGGGTGCTGCTGAGATGAGCTGGCCTGATGGATGGATGCATAGTGGACACTTGTTTGTGTATAGTCCCATCACATCGGCAGGTGTCCGTGGAAAACATGTTCCTAACGCCGGATGGTGGTCACTCAGGTGATGACCAGGCATCCGCGGTGGGGAACGATGACCACTAGCCCTGCTAGGATGTGGAGAGTGTCCGGGAGGTGACCGATTCGTCACTGACCGCTCTAGAGGCGATCGCCTCTCACTCTCGTCACGAATGTGGGGCTTTTTCAGTATCAAGGAATCCACGAGGAAAGATCGAGACATCTTGGCACTTTGTACGGACGCAGGTGGTTCCAATTTCCTACTGTGGGACACTGGAACGTCTTTCTTTCAGGGTTTCAGTTTAAACGTTCTTATTTCTATGACAACTTCCCATGTCCCAGCAATTGCCCTCCCTAATATCACACCTACGATTTTCCTCACGTGCACGACCTTGTAACTCTCAGCTGAGGTTGTAAGTGAAAGTTAGCGCTGTGAAGTACAATGTCCAGATGTGCTGTCCTATATTTCTATAATAGCAGTAATGATGTCCACAAGTTTTCTCCAGTTTCTTGTTTCTTCTAATCTTTCCTCATGAAATCGTTGGCCGATCCTATATAGACCGTCCTGTTGAGAATTACAGCTTGGATAGCTCACCTATCAATCTATCCAATGAAAGAATATGGTGCGCTATAGTATTCCGTACTCAATTCTTTTCGCTGATCTCCAAGTACGAGATCGGATCCAAAACCTGAGTGTTGTCCCCCTTGATCTCTTCACCATGTAACTGTAGAAACTGCACAGCCGTATCCGACCTGTGGTTCACGGACTGTGACAGAACGTACTGGGTGTCGGTGTGGTTATGAAGGTGTGGCTGGCCGTCAGTCCGCAGATCGGGAGTTACCCTCCCATTTATAGCCTACCGTGCGCGGCATTGTCCCAGGCAATCCGCTAGGGCCCGAGGTAATTGGACCTCGACATCGAGTGTCAGCCAGGCAGCTTCCGCCCCACCATCCGGGCTCTTCCAACACATCGCCTCATTTGCATGTCTACCTCCAGGTAAAATCGCCTATAAAATACATTTTCATAAATTTGCTTGTTACAATAGTAGAACTTATCAATTTAATCAGCTAAATTCAGGATTTACTTGCTGTCTTTCAAAAAATAGCTCTCATCAACTCTGAACATTAAATAGGCTCCTACCTAGGCCTACTGGTCTTTCTTTTCAGACCTGTTATCTTTCAAATTCTGAATAATTTGATCTCAGTATATTTGGCAAAGATATTTATTTCGTGTCTCGTACTCAGCTTTAAAATATCCCATATCTAATACGATGTGCCAAGTTTGTATTACTGTACTTAGTGTAGTTTCACATATGTTTTTGTATTAAAATGTCAGAAGACGTGGATGGAGAAAGGTTCTGGTCACTCCGTGAAATAGTCCGATTTTATTTCTGTGGCTGCCAAAGGTTATCATATGCTGAATTCAAAGAAAATGAATTGGCTTTAAATCATTGAAAAACTAGAGCGAGATTGAATTTTCACTGAGAGAGGACTTCTCCATAACGTGCGGCGTGAGTGGGGGCGGCCACGAAAGAAGGCGTGGCCTAACGCAGCGACCTGTCAGTCTTTCCATCGACCCATACAGTCTCGCACATTTAATGACTTTGAAGGATCAAGAATTTAATTCACAAATATTCAGTCTCTCTAATGTGAAAAAAAATGCCTTGTGACCTGCTTACAAATATCGTGAAATAGGTGGTAGAGCACAAGAATACCAACAGTCATTCCGAAAACGAATTTAGGATCATTTTTCTTCAGAGGAAGAGAAAAACAGATTGATTGTTACAACACCACCCGCACTGAAAACATTGGTCAGTACTATATAAGGACCGTCCATGTTGACAATCTCAAACGAAAAAACATTACAAGTCAGATAAACAGCATGATATTGTCTCCCTTGGATGGAAAGTTTTATGGCTGCGGCAATTTTGTGGATTTTTGCCGATGATGGAGCTGGGCTATCTGTTATGCTGTTTTGGGTTAATCAATGTTTGGGCCACAAAGACTTAAAACAGGAAACGGCCCACTAATTTGTATGAGCATTATATGATTACCCGACAAAAAAGACCAGGCCGTCCATATAAGCCTCTTTTATATATAAAGCTACGTAATTGCGTTTGTCATTTTAGTTTCATACATTTCCTTAGCGTTTTCGAGCAGTAAATTAATTCTTATTTTTAACAAAAGATAGGCGAAATCATTGAGTGGCTATTTCCTGTAAAATGTTTACGAACTGGGCTATTCTGGGTTCCATGGTGGGCCCGTTTAAACATGACCGAATTTAGGAAGGATTGTACAGGTCTTGCATTTCTAATATATTCTCATCATATAAATGTCTGATAAGGTGTACAAATAAAATTTCAGCCGCCCATTCCATGGCTATACTTTACACCCGAAAACCATCTGTGTAGCGCGTTATGGATACAGATGGGTGCATCACAGGTATACAGTTATATACAGAATCAAAGTACATAAATATATAAGAACACAAAGATGCGCATGCAAGTTTCGAACTGATATGCCTGCGGAAATTTGTATGAATAGGTGTATGTACTAACCGTGGTACACATCTTGTGTATGTTTTGTTTTCTTCTTGCCACTGTAGTTCTTGCATCCGATCAGACTTGATTTTGTGTACGCAAGAGAATATCTAGACCCTTCTTACATATATAAAACGTTCATGACATATATAAATACAAGCACACTGGGAACCTTTTTTTCCTATCTTACGGTCAGTAACTAAAAGCTGTAATGTAAAGTGTAAGTAAATTTCTTATTTCCAGCTTGCACGTAGGCCTATATCTGTTATATACGCTCTGAGTCTGGATCAAATCAATTTACTATTTTTAATTTTCAATGTATGGAGAGTGAATGGCCGTCCTTTGGTCTAGAGAAGGTGGAAAGACATTTTATTTCCTTTTGTCACTTTGATCCAGTGACCGTCCAAGCAGTACTTATAGCTTCATGTATAGATGGGGAGGACAGTACCAGGCTTAATATATATACAGGCCTTATATATCTTATCTTACAATCGAACGCTGAGAGAAAAAAGGTTCTTGGTGTGAAGAAGTGACGGACTTTTTATTGAACAATCCTCAGAGTGGAATTGTCCACAGTATATAGCGGAAAGGAACTATTATTAAATTGCCGCGAAACAGCGCGAGAGTATTGTGCCGAGTGAATGGACGGTGAAAGAGGGCTTCTAAGCACTTACACCACGTAAATTGACAGATTACATTTAATACATTTCCTTCCATTCTCTACGTCGCCTCTGTAACGCAGCGGGCGTCAACGGCATCCAGTAATTATAACATCATATATGGCTTATTTATTTTACTGAGCTCTCTGGCCGCGGGGTCGAGCCCTTGGAATGGCCCTCGCCCGCGCCAGGACAAGGCACCTCTGTTCGACCACAATGGCCAACGAGCGTTAACACCTACTTGGCCAGTTCTCCTTCTACCCACCTTATTAGTCAGTACTGGGCAGGAAAGAAGCATATGTTGCTGCGGTGTGATTACGGGGCTCGACGGGGCCGTGTCAGCCAACGGCCCCTGACCCCCGAGACATTGCTCGTCGGTCCCACCGCAGCTGGAGAAGTTCAAGACGCCCTTGACATCGACCCTTGGCCCTTTCTAGATTGTCCAGCCACGGTCATTAGGATTGTTCCTAGCTTTGTTCGCGCCCGTAATTACATGTAAGTCTGAAATCAGGTAATTTTCTGTAAGATTTCTTTTAAATGGCCATCGAGCGTCTCAAAGGACAATACGCCCCCCAGCCTGACCGTGGGCCGGTCAGCACGCGCCGTTCACGTCACTCCCAGCCTTATATGGTTATAATATACGAGCACGTGACCGCGGTAAAGCGCGAGATTCGTCTAGAGAATGGCCGTCGTGGAAAATAGGAAATTAAACAATAAAACATTTCAGATTCATCGGAACCCCCACCCGAGGTTCAATTAATCCACCGCACCTTGGTCTTAATGACAATTTCTCTTCCGTATTTGTGCAGTTGGTTGTAAAAATAAAGATAATATAAGAACACATATTCACAAAACGAAGCCAAATTGAATCAGTGTTTGTGGGTCGGTGACTGGCCTTAGCGCGTCACTGTTTACACAGGCTGTCTTTAATCAGACTCTGTACTGGTGTTGATATTATCGGTCAGTTTTTCACTGCCCTCGCACTACCCAATTAAGCCAGGAGGAGCCCCACTAAAACGATATACGCTAACCCCATTCAGTTTCCCGATTTCAATTTCGCATTTTTTGTCCACGGGACAACTCCTGTGTTATGCGTGATTTCTGAATATTATTTGTTAAGCACAAATGTTATTTTTGCGTTTTTTCTTATATACATATAGGAAAATTACTTGATTTTTTCCTGAAAAGCGACTTCAGACAGAGTGCACTGTGCAAAAGGGTATAAATACATCAAAGAAGAATAATATTACATATTTTTTTCAGTCATTTAAAACACACTTTGGTTAGTAAATTGAATTAATTCATCATGAATGTACAGTGTTATGTTGAACAAAACTGGCACTCCAGTGTTGTTCATGTGTTTAAAAGTGTTGCATAAGCTCAGTTTCATTATAAGGTGTTAAACCTTTATAAATAATGATTTAGACCGGTTGGACCTGTCTGAATTGTAGATGTTTTTAGTTTGAAAACAACGAAATGTTGTGTGTTAGCTTTGCCCCTTTAATTCAATTAACGGTATAAATACTTGTAATAATATACTTTTAAGTATTCATCATTAAACTGTAAAACTCTTATTGAAAATTCTCCCAGACTTTAACAGAGTGTAAATCCTTCATTATCCCTATTAATTTAGATATGACAGGGCCAGAAAAATTAATTCGATCCCCCTTTTGTTTCGTTTTACTTATAATTTTTAGCAAATCTTTTGCTAGAACGCGTAAAACATATATACACAGATATATTCTGAAGCGTCGTTAAGGGCCTGTCAGAAATGTAGGAAATGGATGTGGAAATAAGCAGAAATATTTGTTTAGAAAATGTTCCAGTCAGTTGCCAGCTCTTCATGGACACTTTATATTTAACAGTGCAATGGCTATGTATAAGGGTGAGTTAACTATAGCTGACCGGACAGGATACAACAATAGATTGTTACAATTCCCAACCACTTGTCGAAATAAAGGTACTACCTGACACAAGAAATCAGTGGAGTAGGCTTTTTGACATCCTGACAACGGTCCTTGGGAGACGTCATTCAGAAGGCAGACCGTCGACGAGGAAGCCAGAAATGAGAAAGACTACCGACAACACTTTTTCATAGGTATATTTTTTATTTCGCGATTTCAACCGAGGACATGCACAGTGTGTTAATATCTCATCCACACCTGGCTCTTATGTAATGTTCTCTTCATTTTGTGGCCAGGTTTGAATAGAACTACTTACTTGTATGATGTCAAGTTCGTATAAGATTGGTTAGTTACCATTGCATAATACACAATACAACAGATATCCCGAATAATGAACCAAAATTAATTCAAAAATTTATAATTTTTAATATAATGTCCTCTGCTAACGCGTTAAGATTGACCAGTTACCATTGCGGATGACCAGTCAGTCAGGTAGATCTACCGATCAAGACACACAACTGCATGATGCTCTAAAAGTTGGAAAAAAAATAATCATTTTGACTGAATGTTTCGATTTCCACCCACATTTGTGCGTGTATGTATGCTACATATCTTATCCTTGCATTCTCTTGTTTTAAGGCGTATATTTGTCTTAGCTCAGCCCACGTACAAATCTATGTGGATGATGACACAATGAACGACTCGAAATATATTTTTTTTTCAGTTTTCTGCATCTATATGTTGCATGATACCGCCTTCGATTGAGTGATTTTAGGCCTGTACAACCCATTAATTCTGCAGACCATATGGGGCCTATGTCGCTAGCATTGGACATACAGACGGACAGATTTTCATAAGGAATGCGTAAAAGAACTTACATATTATATTATATTCTTCGCGAGTATATGTATATAACTGTAACTCACGGTATGAATTGTATATATATCATCCTTATACGTGCTCATATATATGGATGGATTTATGGCGTGCCCGAGACACTACCATATACTTACACAGCTCACATTTTCCGGTTGATACATCTGATGTACTGTATGAATACAATATCACATTTGCAATGTACAAATGTCTTTTTACGGTCGGCTGTATAAGTATGCAATCGAATGGATGCATTGCCTGAACTCTGCACCTGCTTTTAGACTGCCATATAGGCTTATAGTGCTGTTCTAATCACCGTGATATTCTGTTCGCATCAGAGTGATATAAATTTTACATACATTTAGTGGCTAAATCAAGAAAACAAAACAAATGATGTTTTTATATGAATAGAATTTCCAGTTTAATTGAAATCACTTTTGACGGGTCAAATTCAAAACTGCATTATATTTCTTGATGCTTTGCGTCGAGTATGTATATATTACGATGCAATTGCCATATAAGGGCTCACAATTTTTACTCGTAGGGCATGAAAATAAGCACTTCTATAAATATAAATATTTACAATTTTGGACTTTGTTCAGACTTGGCTTTGTGGCCTCGACTCCAGTTGTCTGATGATTAAATGAGTAAAGAAAGAAATGGTCATATCGACTAAATCGGCAGCATTACCCGCCAGCATTGAGATGAGGCACGTGTGCGATAGGTGGCGCTTCAATCTCTCGTGTCACGCGAGATGCTCAACGTACCTGTGCAATCACGCCTTGCACTATTTAAACACACACCAGGGCATGAGGTGGAAATCCCGGGATTAAATGATACACAGGCAAACCGTTGACTAAATAAATTTGCATTTGAACTGATGTCAGGCCCTTCTGAACACCGGTTTAAAGACGACCAGCGGTAAGCGACCAGCTTAAAGTCAGTGAATACAGCTTCTACGTGATGGTGTCAATACCAAAGCGCTGTACACAAAATGACGTTTGCCAAATCGCACTGGGTTTGGAATTCTCTGAGCGTGGAGTCACGAACGCTATTTCCCTCAGCTAATCTAAATCGGATGAAGCAATGATCCACTGTTAACTTTTAATGGTGGAATCTGCGAAGTGTTTCATCTCCAGAAATCTATTGAAATGAGAAACAGATAGCACGAGACTGCTAACACGCCTGCTCACACTTCTATACGGAAACTGCCGACGGCAGCCGAGGAAGTAAAAGGCGTTGGAGTAAACTTCTACATCCGGTTATTCAGGCTGGTGGCGTTGGAACCTTAGTTACAAGTGACACACCCGGATCGCGGTATCAGCTGAAGGGTTCTACTGACGCGATGGAGGCATTTAATGTGTGTCGGTTTTAACTTTAGTGGTGGAAGACCAGAAGAGCTTATACTGGCAAGTTGTTCCCTGTCTGTCTGTCTTTCCAGCGCCTATTCACATTTCTTCCTCCTTTTCGAGACCGCGGACAAGTGAAGACTGCATAATTATCAAAATATATAATTTATGTTATCAGTAATTTCCAATACTCTGTTGCCCTTCGGTATGCCTACCTAAAACGCATTGATATCAAAATGGTGCTACATTGTTGTCTGATTTCAGTGAAACGTACATGGAGCACATGTATGAAATACATTAAGATAGGCCTACATTTTTCGTAGTTTTGATTTTCCTTCTCGATCGTCCAATGTCTTTTAGTTTTAATCTCTGTCCAGATATTGGTAGAAGTTGTTTCAAATTGCTAGTTCTCGTGAAGTTCTGTCTGGTTTCGTTTAAACTTTGTACAATACAAATAACAAGTACAGACAACATCAACAATGATTAGTGATTACTGATTACTTCTCTTCCAACTGAATGTAAATGAAAGTAGATATAATGCATTGCTCTAGTGCCATAAAGATTAACATACATAATTTTGTTATCTACTCATTGATAATTTTGTCCCAAACAGTAGGTCTGAATATCATCAAAAAGAATGTAATATCAATTTCAAAAAGATAATTAACAATACTTACACAATATCAACAATATCTAAACATCCTGTTTCAAAGACATATAAAAAAATCCGTAAAAATAGATCTGGAGTAACATTTAATTAAGACATTCAATCATAGACACATTTTATTGATTTGATTGGTGGTTTACTCAGTACTCAAGAATATTTCATTTATAGGACGGCGGCTAGCATCATGAAGGGACGAAGCTGAACAGAGCCCGCAAAACCCACGATCACGCATTCGTACGTTAATTGTTGGCAGACCTTCCCTTACTGGGAGAGCTATAGCTAGGCAGTATGAGCTGGACTTGAACTCACATCGACCGCAATGGTGAGAGGCACACTTGCACGATTTATAACCTCCTAACTTGACACTGCAAGTCCTTTCCTTAAACATTCTATCGTCTTTTCTGAAAACATTCATACAGTTTACGCGACTGGTGTTTAACATATTGTTATACAGTCTTAGTTTAAATGGTGCTGAAAGGGTGTTACTATGATATATAGGCGAAATGGAGCAGGAATCCCTCAGAATTACACCCTTTAGAGTGTAAACTGTAGAAAGGGATGTTAAAAAGGTGTGAAACATTCTGTGGTTGATCATGCACTGTATCGCAAGTTACAAGTTGGCTACATGCATTTCTTTTAATCAGAGTAAAGTTTGGTAGGATTTCTCTCTTTCTCAAGACGCTGTCAGCATTTGTACATTTCTTTGGGGATCACACCATTCATGTATTCATGTATGTATACGGCTTGCCTTATTCGTATTACATGTATTCGTTCATGTGAACACTGGTGTGATAGAATAACGCCTTGTAACATTGTACAGTGTTGGCTTTCTGTCGCTAAAATTGAGTTAAATATTTCCTTACCTTGGTATCAGACGAGTGTTGAACTTGCACTAAAAGGGTGTTCTGTGGTGATTAACACCCATGTCACATCTTACAAGAGACAAAAGCATATTGTTGGAGTTGAAAAGGCGCTTATCTGTTGTTAAAGGGGCATTAACTGACACGAAGCACCCTTCCAACACCCCAACAAACTCCAAGCAATTTCCTCAATGTTACAAAGATGTCAAGCTAAAGTTGACAGGGTGTTATTTAAAATAGCACCCTTTCGGCATCTTAGAAAAGGCTGAGATTAGCTGTTGCATTACAATAGTGTTAAGCAGTGAAACAAACCTGTAACTACATTGCTAATATATGCTACATTGTAGTGTTAGGGCCCTCGCTTTAGACCACCCAGCCACTGGGAAATCAAAACACTGTTAGAGGTGTTAATTAAATCCCGTTATTTATGATAATACATGATCAGAATTTGTTTTTCTTTTTTTTTTTCTTATTTAAGGTCTGTGTCTCATGGCATTGTATACAGCCTCACACGTAGGCAATATTTTATATTGTCTCACCATCACTGGTTTGATCATTGAAATGATGGGAAAAACTTGAAGTCCTATATAGACCTATACTGACCAAAATAGAGCTGAACTCTGGTAACCTGACGTTCTTGCCCCGATGTTTACCACATACACATATTCATCACGAATTCATCTTCATAATATGTAAGACAACAGTTTCAACCTACTTGCTCTACAGCTAAACCCTATATATTCTAACAAGAGAGTTAAAGCCAGCCAGCTTTTGCAGTTATTCGTCATAAAATAAAAGAGGCACAAAGCCGTGTGTTGTTATGTATGCTGTTCTTCGTGATTGATTTCAGAGCAAACCCGTCTAATGTCCAGTCATGGAGTCATTTAGCTTAAGTACCTGCTGTGACGGGCAGATGGGTACGCGCACTCAGCGTGGGACCGACTCCCGTGTACATTTCGAGCTGTATAGGCCTACACACACTGTAACGCGAAGCAGTATGTAATGTGCAGTATCATTTCATTCATCACTTTTGCAGCAGACGCGGATTTCATACTTCATATGTTCGTGGTGATACTATTACTGGCCGAAACCTTGGCGACATTGCCGTAAAGTCGACAGACCATTGTTGGTTGGAGAGAAGGGATAAAATTACTTATTAGGATTTACGGAGAATTAAGGCTCATTGCCTTATTTAATGGGAGAAATAGCAAAGAATGAGAGATAGTCCTCCTTAATCTACATTCTACACTGGACTTTCGGGGTAAGCATACATGTTAATTCATTTTAACGTCGAACATGTAGTAGGAATTAGCCATGGAACCATCTGCCATAGATCTATCCAATAAAACTGACGTCATGCTAGGTTACAACCTGATGTAAGCAAAATTAGTTATTAAGCTATGTGACTCACGAATTTCCTAGTCAAGGGAAATAGTATTTAAAACGAAGAAAAATTGTTTGTGCTTAAGTTTAGAATTGTGACAAAAAAGATACAAACTAAGCTGAAACTGGTCAGGGAACAGACAAGGGATTCCTGATAAAATGTTCATGCATTGAAGACCACGTGTACAGAAGATCTGCTTGAGGTACTCCTTGTGAGTTTCTAAAGATTTTGTGTTTGTTATTATTCCACTAAACAGGTGGAGCTCTCTCAGCTTTTTATCTCATTTTTAGAAAGTAGGCATCATCTGAAAGGCGATTTCGTGCTGATTCCAAATATGGTCTTCGTTAATTTCTTGGCATTTTTTTACAGTGAGTAAAACGGAAATGAAGACTGGGGTGCTACGGTGAACTTTTTGGACCATACTGAAGCACAGTGATGTTACAGATTCTTTTTTTTGCCGCTAAACATGCTGTAACTCTTATGTTTCCACATCAAAAACAGATATAGGTGTTGTACTACTTATATATTCACGAAAACGTAGACTTCAGTGTGGTCCAAAACGTCCACCGTATTACATCAGTCTTTATTTCCGTTTTATTCTCTGTGAAAAGAAATGCCAAAATAATGAAGATCATATTTGGAATCAGCACGAAATTGCCTTTCAGATGATGCGTACTTTCTAAAAATGTGGTCTGTTCCTTTAAACAAGATGACACTATAGATATTTAAATACCTGAGTCAGACTGAAGGTTTCAAGTCTTGTTAAAGTTTCTTTCCCTATCAATAGTGATGACCTATCGGTTAGTGAGGACAATGTCTTTGTGTTGTTGATGTATCTTATTTCTAAGATATAAACTTACATATTTTCAAGAGCATATCAGCATTGGTATGTGTTATGCTTAGTGACATATAAGAAAGATTTGAGCCGTTACAGTCTTCTGTTCAGTGTTTTGTATTCAGTAAGTAGCATTTTAGATACATGTTATCACAATGGGGCGCACTAAGAGTCACATTAGTCCTATACAGAGGGAGGGAACAATCGTATAACTCATGCAGGCCCCTCGAGTCTCTGGCTGGACTCTACTTCTACAGATACACAAAACAGTCATACAATATTAAAAGGCTTTCAAGGAGTTGTTCTCTGTCAAAACCATATTTGTACGAATACCTATTTTTCAGTTACTGGAGGACAGTGGCGAATTGACTGACACAGATGTGGAGAATTTATAGCTTTCTGGGCTTAACAGACACCGACCATGGTTTTTACACATCTCTCTAACCAATGATGTGGAATCCAGGATCTTTATGGAGACCATACAGTTGATAAGGACACTGGAAACATAAATTGTTTATTGCTTACTATTGTCTAGTATTAGTGCATCCATTATCATGCACCCTTTTAAGGAAATAGAAGCGAGTTACAAAACTAAAATTAAAAAATGTAGGCATAATGACGTTTTGCCCTGACAAAAACAATAATTTTTTACAGCCCTTTCTGAATAGTAATAACGCGAGTGTGTTATATCGTTACTGCAATATGCGTCAGGAAAGGCAAAATGATCCGTTTTATGTCATTAGCACTTGAATTACTGTATTTTGTAAATTTTTTTCCCATCTATCGTTCGGTTTTACGCTGTATCACTTTCCTCTCTGTAATTGTTGTATTCTTAGGATATTGAAATAATACCTGCCAACAGAAAATATGTACCCACAATAAAATGTAATTTCATAAAATCCTCCACTGTAATGATAATTAATAATGATAACTGTGCTTCATTTAAGTATTATTTAGCTATGTTTACCTGCTATACATAGACATATGATTGCTAAACTTGTAAATTTTCTAAGTGTTAACATATATACATGATAATTTCCTTTGGCAGGCTATTGGGCCATTGTTGTGCCAGTGACAAGTGTGTTGAATCTGTTACAATAGAATTTCTGCTTTTAAAATTAAGTGAGAACTTCTTTCGTGGTATATGTACTTCCCATGATTTATTATACAAGTTATTCAGTGGAATAACTACTGAAATGACAAAGTGATGTCATCATAAAATCCAAATACTTTACAAAATAGAGTACCTTATATTTAGAACTTTGAACAGATGCTGAATCTATTTTATTTTATTCACAGGACATATGAAGTTATAACACCAGTATGTTGGAGAGAATCTCAACGAAGCTTCAACAATCCCGCTGTTTGTGGAAAAGAACCATTGTTCGAACGGACTTCCTAACCGAACTTGATTGGCCTCCCATTGGTCATTCTGCATGAGATGTGCATCCAAAGTGTACAACGCCCTTGCGGTGTTGGGAATTTTTTGACGGAATTACTTTACTCTAGGCCAACTGTAATTAGGACAATTAACCATATTTAGTATGGAACAAGTTAAGCATCTATCTGCAAATGAAAAAAAAACACATACGTCAAAGACTGATTCAAAGACACAGATACATGTTCCACGTTGGTGACACTTATATTCATTTTAATGTAAGACAAAAGTACATTATCACGGCTGAATAACTCTTATGGGTTTTTTTTGTACCGCGGCATGTCTTATACATGCTTTTGACGTTTATGATGATATTAAGGAAACTACATCCTAGATTTTCGGTGAAAATGCCACACATTTTACCATTTTAGGCGAAACATTTTGTGTACAGCCTCAGTCGGGTCGATTTGTTAAACTTGGTGGATTTTTCATTACAACAGTGATATGGAATTTTTTAAGCCGAAAATCTTATGTATAGCCTCTTTGAGTAAACCTCATCTAGGTATGCTCTACCACTGCTGTATTAGTATGTCGTCCATGATGGCCTGTGTCTTAGCTCTGGGCAGGACTCTGAGGACTGAGCATGGGACTGAATGTAGTTGCAAATGCAGATGTATATCGTTTAAATGAAGCAGCAGGATAATCGTCTCCATTGGCCTTATGTTGTTAACATTCTGAATGGTGTGTAAACCATTTTAAATTGGAATGTACACACTTTCTGAACAGTGTAAATGTTTGTTAGTTTACAACTTTTATGAAGGCGTTAATTTATACCTTTTTGAAATGTGATAATTTGCATGTCTTCCAAAAGGTGTTATTTTGCAACATTTTTGAAAGGTGTCTAAATACACCTTTTCTAAAAGGTGTAAATACCCTTTCCATGAGGTGTTAATCTACACCCTTTCCATAGAGTGTTAATTCACACCCTTTCCAACGGGTGTCAAATCAGACCCTTTCTAAAAGGTGTTAATATCCACCTTTTCTCAAAGGTGTAAATTCACTCAATTTCCAAGGGTGGTAATCAACACCCTTTCAAAAGTGTGTTAATACGCACCTTTTCTAACAGGTGTTAATCTACATCTTTTCTGAAAAGTGTTAATTCACACCCTTTTCAAGGGTGTAAACTTACACCTAATAGGGTTTGCTTTCTGGGACAAGCCATTTACACCCATTATGGGTGTATATTGACACCATTTTAGCTACGAGTGTAGGCCCATAAGTAAGAGCTTAGGTTGTCATTCCTTGTGTTCATTTACTGTGTCATGAAGTTGGTCTGACAAAACTTTAATAGAGCGTTTTAAGATTCTATTCATGTATATATTTCTTAAATATGTGCAAAGCCACGAATGTTGTAGGATTCTGTCTATACTGCAGTCATTAATAAAACGATTTGTGTTTTCAATACTTTTAGTAAAACAAACATGTGTCTCTCCGACGAAATTTTATTCAAGAGTCAGATATAAAAACAGGCAATTAAACAATCAGAAAACAGAGCTGGCAATTTTTATGATCATGCCAACGGTTTTATTGCCCGGAAATGAGAAGGCAACAAAATTCTAATCACAGGGGAGAGATGAAATCATCAAAACGCTTTTTGTGGCTCTTGTCTACTGATGCATGCCTTTAAATTTCGCAGTTTTGACTTTTAGACGCCTACGCAGCCGTATTAAGGCATGTAGCCAGGCAGGGAAACTATCGTACTGAAAAGATCAATTATAAAGCAGTATCTGTGATAAAGTTCTAAAAATTGATCCTAAAGTGCGATTTTATGGGTAAAGAACACCATCCGTGCAGCGTGTGGGTGTGGGTTTATTGCTTAAGTTTCAGATAGAAGATCTGCTTCATTCTCCCATGTTTATCGCCTTATGCCATCGAGGAACTTGTCTGGTTCCAGCAGACAAAGATGTTAAAAGCTTATGCATGCCCTTGCTTTATCTGTATGTTAGAACATTATGGCTAAACAATGGAAATGGATGGTCGTTTGATCAAAAGTAATTTATACCTGACAAGTCTGTCGAAGAAGGTAGATCCGCAAAAAGTGGACAAGAAGTGGATATCGTACTTTATTCATCTTGCCTGTTTTAGAAAAGAGAAACTCAACATATAATACTTTATTTCAGTAATATTGTTGTGGATTATGGGTCAAAAGTTGAATGAAACCAAAAAACAGCAGAAGAAATGTTACCGGCATGGCTTAGCCAGGCGGAGTCACAAAAACTGCATGTAACATGCATGTGTACAACAGTTCGTGAAAACCGACTTTTGTTGGCTTTCAAAATTAGATATTTAGGAATAATTCTGTCCTGTTATATCCAGCTTCGTGAAAACTTGGTACTTTTCATATAGTTTATTTCTATCGAAGAGGTGAAATATCGAAAAATATCGATACAAATTACTGAGTCAACAAGCAGCTGTCTGCCAAACAAATACTGGATTGGAAGAAAACCGACTGAGATTGTAGTCTTATAATCCTCAGATCGGTGTCTCTAATTAGCCATAGGCTGTAGAGAGATGTCCTCAAAACTCTTCACACAAGTTGTTGGACATTGGTTCGAACTGCTTTTCCACTCGGCTGCACATACACATCAAATTAGTTTAATAGGGCGAGGGGAAAGGTTGGAATTAGGCACTCATTGTCAACTCATCCTTGATGGTAGGTTTTATACTCGGTCCTGAAGAGGCTGTTCTTCCTTCCCCTCACCCCCTCTGCCCGAGGGTCATGTATCCACGTGGGTTAGGTACCCAGTCTGTTTGCTCAAAAGTATCTTGCCATCCGTTCGCACCTTAAGGGCTCCCCGAGCCTGCGCACGCTGCGCCTTTCAGTCGCTCTGCCCTGGTCTCGCGTGACACGTGAGTGGCACGAGACGGCTGGTCACTGCCCGCGAGAAGCTGTCATTTGGCTCGACCCAAGCCGAGGATCCACTTTCGCCGTCCTCACGTCTTCACACAGAGAGGCCAGCGGACAGTCCCTTTCGAATTCACTTCTCTATCAGATAAAGCAGCTCGCGCGCGTGTCGCGTGCCACCCCGATGGACCCAGGAAAATAAATGGGGCGTGAAACCCGGGGCCAAAACAAACACCGTGGTGTAGGACAGGTCTTCTCGGGCCCAGATCTTAGCTGTTCCTAAATAGCCTTTAGATATACCAATGATTCAACCTGGCAACATTACATTCTCATATTTTCTTCATTCGGCGGACACTCTCTTTATACACATTAATGTCCAACAATGGAGAGCGTCGTGTTGCCCCAGGACGTGTAAACGTCCCCAGATACAAAAGCTTATGAAAGGTTTCCGCGCGATTTCCGAGTATAAGTCTTTTAAAAAAGCAAAACCGCTTTTATTCTCTATCGGAAAAGGTAATTTACAATTTCAACTTTTTATACTAGTATTGAACATTAGTGGTATTATGTGCTGAATTTATTTACCAGTAAGCATTAAATCGCCAAGGGCTGAAACGGGAAGTCAAATCGCCCGGCATTGTGATCTGGTAATAAGCGATATACGTGGGATGGTCTGCCAGCAACCCGCTGATGGTCGTCGGTTTCCGACTGGGCTCCCGGGAGCCGATCTTTTCCAGTAGCTTCATGCATAACTTTGCTACCTTGCGTCCTTAGTATCTGCTTCTCATAATCAGCATCTGAGAAGGAGGCATTCAATAGCATACATGAAGCCACTGCAAAGCATGGTTCCAGTTTCCTCCCACCACAATGCTGGTAGCCGTCGCATAAGTATTGTTGAGTACGGCGTAAAAAAACACCAATCAAATAAATAAATAAATCTTAATAAATGAGACCTTCTGCACGGGACTTATTTTCGTTGAGATTCCCTTGCAGCAGTTTTAATAACGAGTGTACTTGTCTCTCAATGAGAAAATGGTCAAATATTATAGCAAATATTATACCATTTAGTACTGAAGGTTCATTATCTTGTTGAAGGTGAGTTTATACACCACTGCATTATATGTCACACGACTGATGCCTTCGCCGAATTTAGGATTCAAATTCATGTTCCATTACTTTTTAAGCCAATAACTTGCACTAAACAATGCGTCAAGCGCTCTTCGTTAATTTATATGTCCATCGGCGAGAAGCATAGCCTAAAGATGCGGGATTTAACGCCTACGGCCGTTTGCCCAACTGTTGACACGCGCCCGTAGGGATGAGGATTGAGATACCGGAGGGTGAAAGGTGAGAACGACCGTGTCAACTCAGGCGTCTCCACGGACAGGTTATCAAGATTGGCCGGAGATTACGCCGGACAGTGGTCAAGAGCTGACCACTCCGGACGTCAATGGGATGAGACAGGTCGCGTGGCATAATGACCAGTTACCTTTGTAAAGCGGCTGCTGAATGCAATTATTATACGATGCCCCATTAATTATAGTGAAATGAAACGCTCGTGGATAAAATTATGTTTGCGAAGCACCCATGGCCTCTTGGAGACGGACGGTTGCAGCACGTGTATATGTCGGTATTTTTAGGGACCTGATAGCAGTGATGCTATATTACGTGGTCTTTATTGTTCAGTTGGGTGTCCGGTCACTTCAATTACGTGCACATTATCATATAACCTTTTATTTGGACAGTGTGATACAAACGCGCGTTAATGGCATATAATGTAATTATTTAATTACACGATTTCCTAGCTCCCCTGAGTCTCTTTAATTGGCATATCCATATCTCCTTGCTGGATGTATAACATTTCTTCCTTAATTCAGGCTACTTAATTCCCATGCGGCGGCCGGCTTTGTTTCCTAACCTACTAGTAAGTTCTATGGTATGTGTCTTCATGTATAACACGACCTCTGTTTATTTGCTTGTTTATCTATTTGGGTTTCTATGCCCTACAGAGATCACACATGTTTAACTAATATAACGAAGGTCAAATTTACCTGTGCAGCAAGCAGGACGTATCACGAAGAAAAATTATCACACCACATAACAAATACCCGGAAAAAAACTCCTGACGAAAGGCTGTTTTCCAAAAAGTCTGAGGCAGTCTCAGCGAATATTGGAGTCGAACTCTCAACCTCATTCGCCGTGCAGTTACAACTGATCTCGGTTGAGGCAGCCTATAGGTTTATACATCAGCGAGGAGTTTAGATATAACCTTTATGCTTTTGTTCTTGTACAGAGACCCCTCCTCTGTGTCTAGATCTAACCTTTATGCGCCTGTTCTTGAACAGAGGCTCCTTCTTTATGTTAGATCTAACCTTTATGCGCCTGTTCTTGAACAGAGGCTCCTTCTCTATGTTAGATCTAACCTTTCAGCGCTTGTTTTAGTACAGAGGCCCCTATCTCTACTACCACAATTAGCCAGTCATTGTTAACAGCGAGAAAACGTTGGTTTAAATTCTGGCACAGAACTGAGAATTTTAAAAACAGAAGTTATTATCAAAATACTTCCCATAAAACCTGATATGTTTAACATGAGCATTTCAAGTTAAATTAAATAACATTTCTAAATATTTAGAGCTATGCAAATCCCGGTTAAAATCAGGTGATATTTATGCTTATAGTGATGGTTTCGATGTCGAAAGCAGGACAAACTTTCTGATAACCCATGGATGGAAAGATGGATAATTCAGAAGGAAATCACATTTGTTGATTAGCTTCATCTGCGTTTAGAGACCACAACTGCACCAAGCTGACTTAAAGCCTCCAGAACGCACGCTGCTGCACAAAGTCATTTAAATTTAAAGTTCAATTTTAAGATTAATTTTCTTTAGAAAACATAATACTTGAATGAATGCATGAATGAATGAGTATGGCTTTACGCCACTTCGGCTATATATCTAGTAGATCTTGGCGACAAAATATTTGACTCCGCAAGCTAAAACTTGGTTGGAATTGTACCATGCTACAATACAGAATCAGCGGTCAAAATTTATATCGATTTGCAGGCAGCAATAGACACAGGTCCCGCTTTTTTACTTCTTCCTGTGCAATGCATCAGCCCCTATCTCCACCCATATCTGTATGTTCTCTGGTATTGTGGGGAGGGGGGAGGAGGCTTCATCATTACGAAAAGTAATAGCATCATAAGACAAGCCCCCCATCCAAGCTGTTATCTTTTGGTGCCCACATTTTTCGTACCGACAAGATCACCAGAGCACCCACCATCCTGGACATACAGCAATCATCCCACCTGTCATGGCGATAAATCCATCTACCCTCGGACTCCATATCCTCCGCCATAACATCCGCTTTCACCGGAGTCATTTGATCAACTCACGTGCAAGCAATGACAGTAATTACACCATTAATGTCCAGCCATGTCTTCCGTTGATCCGTGGCCGCTAGGTGTCGCCTGGAGGTGTCAGCTGACTGATCCGTGCGCGAGCTGCCGAAAGATGCCGAACAGCATCGCGCCATCCGATCACGGCATACATATAACACAGAGGTGTCCGGATGTTTAGCGATTTTACTGTCACTTCTTAAAGCGATTAGGAGTCAAGTGAGCCGTTCTTTATCCCATCATCTGGCCGGAATATCTCGACAGAAATGTATGATGTACGCAACTTAAATGGCCTTGTCTGTACCATGGTCTCAAATGCTTAACTTTGCCACAGTTTTGCTTTTGTTTGTTTATCTGTCACGTACCAGTTGTCAGTTGTGGACTCGTGGGGAAACAAAGTTGTGGCCAATTGGTTTTGTTTCAATTGTACAGTAACTGTGTCAGTAAATAATGTATTTGTGTCACCTGTTGTGTTTTCTTTCTTCGAATGAAGGTTCTTCTAACCTTGGTTCACGTACATCATTCACTAGAATGGAGCGTCATCAAATAATCATCATCACAGTGTGTAGATGATGCACAATCTCTCAGCCTCCCAACTATCAGCTGTCCTAATATCATAGTTAACACTGCTACATTGTTCTGCATTAAAGAATCAGTCCCAGGTTTTAAATTTCCTACAGTAAAATTTTTTAACTGGAGCTGTGCTTTGATTTTTGACATATAGGCCCCAGTCACTTCGAGAAGCTCTTCTGGGCTTAGTGTTTTTATTTATTTATTTAGTTGGTTGGTTGGTGTTATACTCCGCGCACTCGAGACTTACACGACGACGGCCAGGAGTATGGTGGTGCGAAACCGGGAAGAGCACGAGAGAAACCCACGAACATCCGCAGGTTGCTGGCCGACCTTCTCACATAGAGCCAGAGAGGAAACCAGCATGAGCTGGACTTGAACTCACAGCGACGGGATTGGTAGGAGCTTAGCCTTTTTGTTAATAATGAAATGCTTTTCCTTTTTTAAAGTCTTAAAGTATTTCCTTTCTTAAAGTCTTCAGGGCTAGCCTGACGAGTCTTCAGGTTAACCTTACAATCATAGTCTAATCAGTTTAGTTAGTCAAGGTGCGTTTCTTAATGAAGGCCCAATAACCTTTAACCTCGCGCCGTGCAGTAAATCAACTGGACTAAACCCAAAAGTGTCCCTTATACAACTGGAATTCCGTTTTCACGCCTTCATGACATTCTATACAGTAAGCTCTAAGAGATTTTTCCTGGTCTTTAGGAAAATGTTTCCGGTAATCTGCCGTAAAATATTTCCATGTATTGGACTGTACTCTTAGGACTATGGAATAAAACACTGACAACAGTAGCTTGTTGTTGCACACAAGCTAACTGCTTTACAGGCTGTCTTCTTGGAAAAAAACGAGTCAACAATTGTTTAGATGCTTAAAGCGGGGGAAAATTTGATTACGTGGATACCCGAAGATTTACTTTTACATAAAAGCACATTCAAATAACATTCAAAGCACTCGATGAAATATACTTTGATGTTTGGAGTTAATGTAACGCTTTAAAGATGACAGATTTCTTTATGTTATATGTCTCGTAAAGCTACGTGTACACATTATACGTGTATATACTTCCATGAGGAATAGCATGAGGTGATGTCAATTGTATCGCATAGTTCCTGAGCAAACATGAATACCAATATCATCACCAATGATACCGATGAAGCTACAGGCTAGTAACTTTTGTCAATGTTGTTATAATGTATAGGCCTACTCTAGGAAACAAGAAACACATTGGTGATACATGGCGGTGACACATGATGGTGACACTTCACGACGACACTGGATGCTAAGATTTGACGATGGCAGTTGGTGCTGAGATGAACGTCCGTTTGCGACCTGGCGTATCACAGAATTGGCCCCGGTACCTTAAAAGAGTAATTGATATTCTGAGAATTTGATCGTGTAACATAAATTAGAAGAGAACATGAAAACGATGCCGAACTCACATGAAAGAGCGTGAAAATTTACTTGCATATACAGTCTTTAACATTTAGGCCTATTTTGGTTTTCTCTTTCAGGAGAAAAGAGCGTTTGAAAATATTTTTGAATGGTGGTTATTTGGGGAACACTTCGAGGTGTATGATGTCTTTGCGTAATAATATTATAAATGGCGATGTTACACAGGTTTAATAAATACATTTGCATTCAAATTTGGTCTTTTCATCTAATAAATGCGTTCAGCCTGAATTTTGACCATATTTATATTTTTAACATATTCATAAATATTATAATAATTCAGGTTAAATGCATATGTTTAAATATAAACAACTGATTTACATTCGAATACATTTATTAAATATTAATCACATCCTTGTTTGGAGCATTATTATAAAAAGACGAAGGGGTGGTCCCAAATAACCACCATTTAAAAGTATTTTCAATTCTCTTTTCTCCTGGAAAAGAAAGTCAAAATACTAAAATACTAAGACTTTATCTGCAAACTTCTCCCGTTCTTTCATTTGATTTTGGTGTCATTTTATGTTTTCTCTTCTTTAAATGGTTGGAAATGACTGTATGAAAGCTCTGTATACATCCAGCACATCTGGCTGTGTTTTATATCAAAGTTGCTTACACAGACAAATGGAGTACTTCTACAAAAACACTTCCTCAATACAAGTATAACTGGTGTAGTTCTGCAGGACTTGCTAGTTACCCATTTGTGCACATGTATTTTAGCTGTAACTGTACCTCATGTTGCTTAGATGCTGAACCGCAGTTTTCCTTAACGGAAGGCCACAGTGCGAGCCCTGTAGGGCGGTTGTAGCCTATGCAAAACGAGGATATCTGAAGACATAGCGGGTCTCAGTTGGAGAATGGGTACCTCGCGTAGATGAGAAATATTACCAGCATTTGGAAGATGTGGCGAATAACTATAGGGCTACCCTAAAAAGCGGCGCAAGACATACATGTAGCTTTATCGAAACCAGTGTGTTTTATTGAAGGGTGGGGCTCTTACCTTTTCCATAATTTTTAGACAAAGATTCTTGTCTGAGCAGCAACGGCACCCGCTCAATTTCGTTAGCTTTCGCTTTGTAGCTCTCCACCTATCACCATATTTAAAAAGGAGAGCTGCAGTGCTGTATCTACATGTTGCTGTGTATTTGATGGGCATCTGCATCTTTACAGCACTTCGGCGGTGAAAAGCATGAGACGAGGCTGTAATTTCACAGACTGTCTGGCCATGCCCGAGTTCAGTGTACAATATGCATGTAAGTTTACAAGACAACTTTTCTCTTTTCACTTCAAAATTAGCATGCATCAATCCCTTATCTATACACCTGCATACCAGAGCCATGAATCACCATTAGGTACAAACATAAGGAGGTAAGCCTAGTACCCTAATTAACCAGTGTGTCAGTATTTGGCACAGAGATTAGAGGGTGTGGTCAACCAGGTGAGACGCGGGCTGACTCAAGCTCGACTCCACACCTCACTAACACCGCCATCCCTCAGGGCAGACTACCTCACCTGCGACCCCCATGGGGTGTGAGGTAGCGCAGACCATTACACTGTAATCAAATCACCTGACAGGCACGGCTTACCTCTGGGCACTCACCTTAGAGGAATAATTAATAGAAGCCCAAAACATAAGACGTCCACTACATGCAGTGGTGAGCGCGGGACATCGTGCACCTTAAAACGCATGCAGATCTTTTATACTATTGGTCCAGTCCAACATATGTATGCTATCCTTAGACTACAGCAGACAATAATAGTAAGACCTAATGTAGGCCTACTGCGTGTATTTTTTCCAAACAAACAAGACTGCTGGCTGGCTCAATGGGTGAAATGCTGGTCTAGCTGCCGGAGTTCGTTAGGTGGGCTGCCTGTACCCGGCGAGACTGGTTTTATTCCGGATAGTCCGGATTCAACCTGTATTCTTAAATTTGACTTTGGTCGTAGATGTGAACAATTAATTCCAGAGTATAAATGGCCTTAAGCACTAAACAAATCAGTTCAAAAAGCTTTAAAGTCAAGGAGTTTCATTGGCTGAATAGGAGTTATAGGAGTTCGCGGAAGCTCTAGACTAAAGACTTTAATCTCTATACGGCTTTGCTAATTTGGACTCGAGTTTTGCCACGGACATTTTGATCCACTCATATTTTGTTGACGCATTCCTACAAGTGAAATCTCGAGGAGTATCAATGAAGCTTACAAAAGAACATAAACGGGCAATATTACTTATTTATTTGCAGGATGTTTTAAGCCGTTCTCGAGGATATTTCACTTATAAGACGGCCGCCATGCAGCATTTTGATGCGAGAAAACCGGGCAGCGCCCAGGCCAAACCGATGACCATGAGATGGATTTGAGCTCACAGACGAGAGTCTCCTGGATCACTGCGCTGTGTAAGCGCGATAAGCATGCACCTCGGTCCCTGAAACGGACAATAACTTGTTGGTATTTATTGCCTGTATTATGTCTGGAGGAATGGAGGAAGACACTCTGTCTTCTGTGTTTAAGACACAAATAAAG
The DNA here is from genome assembly GCA_016165875.1 of Acanthopleura granulata. Lineage (NCBI taxonomy): Eukaryota > Metazoa > Mollusca > Polyplacophora > Chitonida > Chitonidae > Acanthopleura > Acanthopleura granulata. The sequence goes on from JABBOT010000008.1 coordinate 23,912,866, forward strand.
TTATATTATAGTTATTGAATACAGGTAGAACTTCTTGACGTATGCAGGCAGCGAGGATTTCCGTAACTCCCGAGGACAATTTCCCTCATTCTTGGCTGTCACTGTGAACGTCGGATGATATATATTCATGTATTTATATAGTACTTAAGACTCTTACTTGCCATGCCCGTGTGTAGGTCCTCTAACGATAATGAAAAACTCAAGGCACCACCACGTAGTGTTTCACGGATGCACCAGCTTTCGCCCATCTTACAGGGATCGTTTTCTAGTGAATAACTTTAATTTCTATATAGAACATTTTATATAACCTTTCTAATCTCCACTTTATAGTCCTACTATTTGAATTTAAAATGATTATTCACTTGAGAAAGACCTTGGCAACTGAAGGTTCGAAAGCTAATGTATCCGTGAACATTACGTTATGATGACTTCAGTTTTTCATTATTATATATTAAAGCCGTACTCTTTTATATTTCTATTATCAATGCAGTCAGTTTTTCTGGAGGATGACTATAGGCACATGTAGCCTACTAGACAAATCTTATATGGGTCCTCCGTGGCTGATGGGGTTATGGGGCCAGAGCTAGCGGAGCGGAATGACTCAGAAGCCTCCCAACAATGCAGGCACTGTGAGTTCAAGTCCCGCACATACGGGTTTCCTGCCCGTCCGTAGGTGGGAAGGTCTGCCAGTAACCTGTGAATGGTTATGGGTCTCTGTGGGGTTTCCCCCCGAACATGTCATGCTTGTTGTCGTCGTCGTATAAGTGAAATATTCTTGAGTATGCTGTAAAACACCAATCAAAGTACAATAAAGGTTAACAAAAACTGGCAAATCGCCTGACTTAATGTCACACCTCATTCAGTGACAGATGGATACGAACTGGCGACCTCACTGGTAAGGAGTCTAATCGTGCAGAGAGAAACACGCTCTCATCGACTGACACAGCCATTACTCACCTACTAAAACAAACGAAAAAAATTGAAATGACCCTGAGCCTAAATGATTCAGTATTTATCAAACATATTTTTCTACATCAGTGCTGTTTTATCCACAGCTGTCAATAAATTAATCGTCAACTAAATTATAATTAGCAGCAGAAAATAAAGAGACCTACACGTTAAACAGGAGAGTAGAATGTACACCTTACAAATGCAGATTATCGCCGAAACTGTGGTTCGAACATATATGGGTAATGTGTGTTTAACCGCAAATGATATACATTTCAGTCTAAAATTGTGTCTACGAAGCGCGGCCTAAACACGGGGAGATAATAAACAGAGCCGTGAGAAAATTTTCTACAGTGAGTTATCTCCCTTGAAACGCTCATCACATTGGCCACACACCACGATTAATTTTCCATTTTCCAACATGTTAACATTAGGCCTGACAGTACTGTCCCTAAATCTGCAAGTGTTAAACCCTCTCGGCCTGATACTTCTCGTCTCGTGACAAAACTACAGTCAAATTCCTGAAAGGGGTTGACCGACGAAACTTTTCGCAAGGCTGACAGGGCTGTCAAGCTGTCAAAAAGTCAGAGGTGGGTGAACCCTTATTTATCACCACTTTTGCCTAGTGTGCATCCAGCTCCATTTCAAACAAACACACAAACTTATACCTGGAATGAAACTTTGAAAACTGTCCTACAAAATGATGCCACCCATCAGTGAAGCAGAGACCATGCAGACTCTCTGATGAGACAGTAATTCTACTGTTTGGGATAAAATTATAACAGAGTCGATTACCAACTTATGTATGTATAACAGACAATGGAAAATCAAAATTGAAAATCAATCCAACGAAATATGTATCTTCATCCACTTGTACCGACAACTTTTGTTGAAACTGGAAAAAAACAATAATAAGTAACTTGAAAATTTTGACAGAAATGTTAACATATGCTGTATGAACAGACCGACAGGCAGGTGCCTAATCGATCATCAATGGGAAAATCGATACCACGATCTATGCATTTTGATGTAGTATACATTTAAACCAATTTTCATTAATATCAGACAAAACTGGTGAGAGGAGTTGTGTTTTGAAAGAAATGTTAGCAAATTCTGGATGAACAGACAGACAGACAGATGGACCACTGATCATCCAAATTAAACACAGATACTACAAATTATGTATCTTGATGTAGTCTACACTTCAACCAAGTTTCATTAAAAGTGGACAAAGAACTGTAGGTGGAGTACGGTTTTGAAGGAAATGTTAACATGGTGGATAAACAAGCAGACAGACAGACAACCAAACATCGAAATGGAAAATTGATCCTAAAAATGATGTATCTTCATTGTTACGGTATTGAAAACAATAACAGAAAACAGACCCAGTGACTTCATATTAAAATGTAAAGAATGCTTTATATACAGATAGTTCAACAACAACAATAACAAGAAAACATAAACAAAAGTTTTACGGGTCTTTACATCTTTAAATCCAAAAGAAGATACTCCTGGAAATCCAGCACATAGTCCATGGAATTATCACACACAATTCACAAATTATTCCAATTAGGTATTACGCTAGATTAGTAGACACGAACACAGTACATAGTTCAAAAAACAACCCGATCAGTTAAGCCTTTGAATGACATCACACCAGCAAAGCACAACACTGGGTAAATCCAGAGACGGGGGTATAAATCCACTTTGGAATAATCACAGTTCCCGCAGGAGCCAACAACCAAACGCCCCATTCAGAGACGTACAGTAATGTCACCTGGTTTCAGAACAAACATCCTTCACAAAACTGATAACTACAGTTCAAAGCCCATGACGACCTTATTGGCCAGGTGAGACCAGCATGATAAATGAAATACACAATCAATACTCTATAATAATAATTCGTACACCCACAAACGTGACTTCTGCAGAAATTCACTTCAAACAAACATCACTAAAACCGCTGTATACAAACGGTGTTGGAGTTGCAGAAAACTGTCCTCCAAACAACTGGCATCACCAGCTTACATCATCAAAATGAAGGACCCTATAAGAGTGCCTTGAACACACGTCTAGCTCCTAGTGGATATATAAAAAAAACCTCCTTTCTGAGCAGAAAACACGGCTTATACAGGTTTCAGAGGGATTCGACTATTTTTAGACACAGAGGCTAATCAACCAATGAAAAATTAGAGAGTTAAAGGAAGAATTAAATGAAGTGCTTTCAATCAGGTATGCGCTATACATATATATATATATAACCCCAAAACAAACACTGTTCTACATCTAGTCCGCAGACTACGTGCAGGGCAAACCACTCGTTAACAGTAAATGAAGACATCTAAAACAGACATACATAACATCATGCTTTAATAAATATATAAATGTACATGATTTCTATGGAATTCCCTGGCAGATTGGGCCCTTGACCAATGTCTGCAGTGTGTTGTTGTCCAGCTCACACTTGTCTGACTGTGACTATGGAGCATCAAGAGTTAAGTCAGGGACAATGTTACACCGGCAATGCAAACGGAAAAATAAACTCATGGAATTGAAGGGTGTATACTATTACAGGAAGACAGGTTTATAAGACAAAACCCCATAAAAGAATATTGTCCTGAGACCATACTTAAAGTGAAACACAGTGCATGTTCTAAGTTAAGTTTGCCAGAAAGGTTGGACATGTTTATTTCGGTTAAGGATTTTCTCGGATGGCTAGTACGACAGCGGAATCTGACATTTGACCTTGCATGGAGGACTGGCATGAAACTCAGCCATTATGTCTTGGTTTATATCTTCCAAGCGCGGAACATCAACTGAGACTGAGGTAAGCTGCTAGGTTTGTGGCTGGAACTTAGCATATATGTAAATTTATAACATGAAATGATCAAGAAACCTACTCCCACCACCAATAATCTAGAAATACTTTGCAGTGTTGTTGCCATATGTACTTGTTATAATTAAAACATTAAAACAGTGCCCTATCCCTATGTTATTACATGTTACAATGACAGTCAACTCAGAAGATTTATGTCACTGTTCAGCAGTATGCACGTATATCAACCTTTCAAGCTATCACAAGAAACTCAGTAGAAGCTGAATTGGTAGTAAAATAGACCTTCTGATGTGAGACATTAAATGTGTGTCAAACACGCTATACTGCATTAGGACACATGCATTGTAACTGATCTGATGGGTCAGAGAGCTGACATGACAACAACTCACATCCCCACTGAAAATAAGGGGTAGAAGTTTAGCCTGCATTTTTTATCTAATGGTTGTCTCCCTTTAAAACAACAGCAGAAATTAGACATCTGAAATACAACATGAAACAGAACCTGTGAACAAGAAACTAAATGATGTGTGGTGACTCTTTGCAGTTCTGCCATTGTATAAGTGAAATATTCTTGAGTACAGCATAAAACATCTATCAAATAAATAAATAAATAAATGGTATTTTGACTAAACAATTGTTTTTTATTTTTTTCTTCATGTTAATTTCTTTAAAATCCCTATCTTTCTGAAGAGGCGGAATTAAAAAAAAAGAATTCCCTATAGACCAATTCTACTGTTTCTCATAGGGTAAGGCCACGCCCAATAAGCATTTTTTTTTTAGGATGGCCTTCTCTACCCACTGACACTGACAGAAAGGTTGTGTATTAATTGCTCTCAGGATGAACCATATACAGTAGTACATGTAGTTCCTTTGGATACTTCACTTCAAACTAAAGTTTATATTTATAAACAGTTCTGGAGATAATTGTGCTCGTGAAGACTATCACCTATCCAAGGTAAATTTACAAATTAAAACCACAGATAACTGAATAAACATAAACAAGGTGGCGCTACAAGACGTGTTTTTTTTTATCTGGTTATGGCTGAAAGCTGACCTCAACTTCCCCAAACACAGTGCCCTCTTTGCACCGTTTTCTATATAAATATGTTGGCAACACTAACTATAGATGACTGGGTTTTAAGATCAAGGCTTTGAATCCTGTGTATGTGTTATTTTAGCGAATTGTTAGTTTGTAATCTGATTCGGTTAACATTTTTTTTTCGTTTTGAAGAAATGTTATTAACATTGCTAGCTTATCAAAATTAAATCACTTTTCTGTAACTTATCAGTGTTTTTAAAACTTATCAATGTGAACCAAAGTGATTATTTATGATAGAAAAGGCATGGAGGTCTATCTGCTAAATGTACACCTAAGAGCTGTAGTGTGCATGCACGTGGTACGTGTAGCTGTCTATGCAGGAGGCACAGACACGTACAGCTTACAAACATGAACGCTGTAGTGTGCATGCACGTGGTACGTGTAGCTGTCTATGCAGGAGGCACAGACACGTACAGCTTACAAACATGAACGCTGTAGTGTGCATGCACGTGGTACGTGTAGCTGTCTATGCAGGAGGCACAGACACGTACAGCTTACAAACATGAACGCTGTAGTGTGCATGCACGTGGTACGTGTAGCTGTCTATGCAGGAGGCACAGACACGTACAGCTTACAAACATGAACGCTGTAGTGTGCATGCACGTGGTACGTGTAGCTGTCTATGCAGGAGGCACAGACACGTACAGCTTACAAACATGAACGCTGTAGTGTGCATGCACGTGGTACGTGTAGCTGTCTATGCAGGAGGCACAGACACGTACAGCTTACAAACATGAACGCTGTAGTGTGCATGCACGTGGTACGTGTAGCTGTCTATGCAGGAGGCACAGACAATCAGAAAGCTTACAAACATGAATATTCATTCTGAAGTGGAAATGAATGTGGTGTCTTAACATTAATGTGTGTGCAGGTGTAGGGGTTGTTTATCTACTTTTTTTATTACTTTCTTATTATTATTAAGTGTTTCTAAACAATATTCTAGTCACATCATAATATCTTATCAAAGCTGCATTTCCGAAAGTGTTTCACAGTTCATTTTAGGGCATAACATTAACATGTTCACTTCTCATCCTAATCTTTCACCACTGCAATGTTTTTTTATGTAATACAACCAATTATTCAACATATAAATCCATGTTTTAGTACATTTTCTCAATCTATTCTCATTGAAGTTACTTTTTATTTTTTTCCGAAATTTTCGTCCAAGAGGATACGCCTAAATTTGAGGCCATGAGTTGGTTCCACATCATTGCAGAAACCAGAAGGTTGCATTTTAGCAATAAACAAGTCTTAAGCTTTCCAAATATACACAGTTTGTTGTGGTTTTTACTCTTTCCAAAATGCCTTGGGAATGCTACTTTTAGGGCAATTCTTTCTACAAGGCTGAGAATCCTATTGACCAATCTGGTCCAAACTGAATTAGGTTCTGTGTCTTATTCTTCTATAACTATGATGAACTAAGGTTCATCCAAGCACTCCAGTATTTTATTTATTTACTTGATTGGGATTTTACGCCATATCCAAGAATATTTTGCTTATACAATGGTGACAAGCATTATGGTGGGAATAAACTGGGCACTGCCCGAGGGAAACCCACACCTATCTGCAAGTTGTTGGCAGGCCCTTCCCACGAATGGCCAGAGAAGACGCCAGCATGAACTCACAGCGATCGCACTGCAGGCCTCCCAGCAACCCTTTAGCAAATATAGGTCTAAAACTAGGGGGGAAATTTACAAAAAATAGGTAATATATAGGATAAATATAGGGAGTAAACAGCGATTAGTTCAATGAATTTCCCTATTCAATAACATGATGAGGCAGTTTACGAAACAAATTAAACGATCATGTACATGCATGATACATGTGTATTAACCTATTTTCATTGAGTCCCTTTTAGCATCTAATATCAACTATATTAATACTGTTACTTCAAGTTACAGTTAGCCTACTGACACCATAAAAGACTGTTAGTCATAAGAGATGATTTACATGTACCAGCTAAGTATCATCTTCATTGCACATATATCATGCAGGACATACTGTCTTGTTATAATAGCAGTGGAGACACGTTTTAGGCAACTTCTGGTGACTAAATTTATTACAGGAAGCAAATATAACAAAAATTTCTTGTGTTGGTGACAGAGGACTATGCCAGCCCAATAGGTGAGGGTCCAGGAGCCGTCCAGGCTCCAGAAGCTCTGGTATTTCAGATAGCAGCAGAGACATGTTTTAGTGACCCAAAATTATAACATGAATCCAGGATAAATTACACTATTAATACTTCATGTTTAGCCCATTTTGGTCTATGAGAGAAAGTTGTAATAAACTGCGTACTTGTCCTTCTTATTAAATGTATGTAAAAGATCGATAAATCCTGCTCAGTTTTGTTTGCACACTATACCCACTTTCATCTCGTGGGTCGCTGGGGGTCCATGCGTACACAAAGCTAGTGATGCCAAGCGTGGAGATATTGTTGCTCCTGAGCAAAAGCATTGAGGAGGGAGAATGTGCACACTCTGAAAACTCCTACAAAACCACAAGCTCGGATCAGGGCTGTGCACACTCTGAAAACTCCTACAAAACCACAAGCTCGGATCAGGGCTGTGCACACTCTGAAAACTCCTACAAAACCACAAGCTCGGATCAGGGCTGTGCACACTCTGAAAACTCCTACAAAACCACAAGCTCGGATCAGGGCTGAAGAACTGTGAAGTTTTAAACAAAGATATAGCTCACATTTTCTTTATTTCTTTCCATTCATTTTTTTGTTACTTCACCTAAGAAATGGGTTTGTTCTCACCTGGTGATAACCCTGAATAAACTGCATATTTGGCCTTCTCTTATTTCATATCTTTATCATCAAAACTGAAAATCTGCACTTAGTGTTTGTTGTTACAATACTAGTAGAATTTGTAATGTGTATATGTAATTTATGTGAAATGCAGGTTTCAGTGAGACACTATACCATAACATGTGTTCCATAGTAAGGAGTGATTTGTACCACATGGTTCAATTTAGTTACAGAATGGCAACAATACAATAACAATGTACAAGTTGTGCTCTGTTTAATACAGGAATTCATGGATGCATGTAAACCTATTTGCTGTCTGGGGCTTTGTTGCACTTTTGTTCACGTGGTTTTTACAGCAAATAACACACCCAAAAACACATTTATTTCAGGAAACTGGGCCTACTCCTCCTGACTTCTAAAAAACTTAAATGGGAGGGGAAAGCTCTAGCCTCCTCAGCCTCTCCAGCCCGGCTCTTATGCCTATCATGAAAGGAATATATTGTGATAGAATTTACACCTGGCCAAGAGTGTAGAGTTCATGGCAACAGTCATTGACTGCCTGCACAGATATTGGACAGAGTATCCCTGGAGGGTGTATATACAGTTCTTTTAAAAATATGTGACTTTATCGGGTAAAAATATAGGGATTACAGGGCTAAATTGCACAAATTTGGGTAAAAATAGGGAAATGCCAAAAATATAGGGAAAAATAGTAAAAACAGGGCCGCTTGGAGGCCTGGCATTGGTGAGGTGCACCTGAGTCATTACACTGCACTGTCATGTTAATCCCCTCCACCATGGAGGCCCCCAAACACAGCAGTGCTCTTTCTTGAGATGATAGGTATGACAGACATACTACATGGTTAGGATAATACCCTACTGCCAAACTGACTAGGGACAGCAAAGAAAGAAATGGAAAAGAGTATGTACTATATAGGTCTACTACACATCACTGGGTTTTC